>JANIJG010022400.1:10911-29663 GCA_024611175.1 Megaceryle torquata
TTCCCTTCCCTTCCCTTCCCTTCCCTTCCCCCTTCCCTCCTCTCCTCTCTTGCCCTCTCCCTCTCCCCTTAAAAGACTCATATTATTGTGGAATGTGAGATGACGTGGCTGATCTAAAGTTACACTAACATTTGATTGAGAGAAGTGCAAATATGTATTGGCACTATAAACAGCTTTGTATTGTAACGAATTCAGAACTGATGTGTGAATTAGGAAAAAAAAAAACCACAAAAACAAACCCTGGTATTTCTGGAAATAGCAGCCCGATTGTTTTTTCAAGGCAACCATTCTTGTTAGTTAAAATATCACTTATGGAGTCAAAACAATGTAATTTTGTAGATGATTACCATCACAGGCCCATACTATAAATATTGAACGAAGTTCTGTGAGGAAAGAGCCCCTTTGGTATGTATCTCTTTAGGTCATGCTTCTAGATCTAACAGTAAATTAGGTGAAAGGAAGTTCTGGCTTGCTGTTGGAAGTGGAGAATGAAGAGTGTGTAGTTTCTACACTTGGTTCAGTTCCCAATTCACCCTGTGGACTGTGGGCAAGTGATTCCAACTCTTTGTCTCATTTTCAGCGCCTGTAGAATGGGAAATACGCTAACATTTACCTGTCCTTCCAGGCCTGCAGAGCGTTCCTTAGCAAACCCGTAACTCACTGGCATCGGTGTAAAGCCCAGCTGTTGAATAACTGCAGTCAGCATAGGAAAGGACATGGAAAGACTTGGGGAAAGCTGGCCATTAACCACATTTCTGTCAGCTACCTACATGTACTCAGAGACCACCCTGCTTAAAGATGTCTGAGCAGCATCTTTCAGCCAGGGCGTTGGCTCTCAGCACTGCAGTTGGTGGTCTGTATGGTCAGACAGGTGATGTGCTCTTCTTCTCCCCTCCTGCCTGACTTAAGGGGGGCTCTGGGCAGCTGCAGTCTGCTTCCACCCTGTTTCCCCCGCCCCAACAACCGCTTGGTCAGCTGAAGAACAAACTCCAAAAGTTGAGACGGGAGACTGGGTTCCTCTTTCTTCAGCTTAGGGTTAGACCTGCCCCTGCAGCTTAACGGGATCCATTTCCTAGGGGCGAGCCCAAAAGTTTCCAGCTGTAGGGTTTCCCTCTTCAGAACTTTTCTCTAGAGGATACATAAGCTCTTAATTATTTCTACCTTTAAAGGCTGAGGGGGAGAATCCCAGAAGAAAAAAACCCATCCATCTAGCCACATTAAATACAAAGATACCACCTCTGGCTCAGCTTGGTCTGTAGCTGCTCATCACTAGAAGCTAGGAGGGTGTATCAGAGAGCAGCGGCTGCATTTTTTGGCTTTGTATTTTTCCCTAAACATCTGCTATTAGTCACCATCAGAGGCAAGAATCTAGAGAGACATTGGTATGATCCTGCATGACCATTCTTAGATTTTGATATTATATTCTGATAATTTGGCTTTGCACAGCCTCAGGAAGCCAAGGCATGGTAATGTCTGGGCAAAAGGGCGTGGATCAAACATTAGTGTCAAACACTATTCACTAATATTTTGGAATAAGCACATAATAAAAGTGATGAAGAACCCACCCTTCAGCTTGGCTGTTTGCAGCAAATATTATAAGGGTATTAAACTAAACAATGGCTTGTACTCATCTGGCTCTCCAGATGTTTTCTATGACTCTTATTTTCTATCAATCAGTTAACCACGGTTTTTGCTTTCCTTAGCAACGTATTTCCAAATCACAATCAAAGAAACTAACGGCAAATAATGAGGGCTAGATTGTATTTGATTGCTGCTAGTTGCTCATGGGAAAGGAAACTGCAAGAAGCGCTGCCAATCCTTCACACTGGCAGACTGGCCAGGAATGCTTCCAGCTCCCCCAGCTGCCCCCCCAGCATGCTCCACACCAGAGGGGCTCTGCAGTGGTTGTGTCTGATGGGGACACCCTACAGCTGGGGATGGAGGGAGATGTGCAGCGTTGGTATATGGGACAGGGGATGCAGAACAGTTTCTTTCTCTTCCCCCTCGGTCCTCTATTGCAGCCTGCCCAGCTCGCTCATAGACACAGAAGGCTGCAGTCATTTAGACTTTAGCAGTGGGTGTTTTTTGCTTGGCTCCATAAGAAAGCACAGCTCATGTAATTCAGTGAATGTGTGCTTGTGCACGTGGCTGTCTAATAACTTTCGAACCCATTGGCCGGTTGTAGCTGAAGCTGGAAGAAAGGTAGAGATTTCAGAGATAAACGAGTTTGTAAGTTTTTGTGAAAATAGAAAGCTGAAGAGTTTTCCTACTGATGAAAGGCTGCAGCCCACGCTCAGCTCTCATCTGACATGGAGCGAATCCACCTGGGAGAGAGGTTGGATGTATGTGAGGGAAGGCTTCAGTCAGAGCTTATACCTTATTAGATATAAGGGAAGCCACTCTGCAGCCAAGGCTCCTCTCCCCTATGGATTCTCCAGTGTCTGATAAGGGCAGAATTCACACCGCAGCAATAGCATAGTTCATTTAAAATGTCAGTCAGCCATGAAACACTGACTCCATTGGAAACTAGGCTTCCGGAATAATTCTGGTATTCATGGAAATACTTGTTCCCTCATACACTGCAAAGCTCCAGGAGGACTTCTGGGTATTCCTCCATTGCTTCCAGTCTCCAAGCTAGCTCTCTCTGAGCGATGTCTGCCCAGCAGTATACTGGGTCTTTCTAGCTCCCACTGCCTCTAGAGGTTTCAGAGAGGAAAGCTGCATTTCACTTCTTTCCTCAGAGCCAGGCTCATCAGGCATAACTTGTCTGAAGAACTTGGTTCGCAAAAGAGCTCCCCATTCCCTTTTAGGCATTGAAAAAAAAAAAGGCCAGCTTTCTCAATGGCTTCCTGGCCAGAAAGAATTGCTGGCTGCTGAGCACTTGTGGAAAAATACTCTATTGAGAAGTGTAAATGAGAATGGAATCTTTCTGAAAATCTGGATCCAACTGGGGACTATCAGCACTTGAAAATTTGGCCCTCGTTGCTTTTGAAATACTTAGCTCTCAAATGAGCAAAATCAGAAGTGACTTTTCAAAAGCCTCCTGCCTTCATTCCCCCTTATTCCCAGGTAGCTCTGAAAATACTTGTGGTGTTGATGTCAAGCATTGTACTCAAACCAGAAAAAAAAAATAACAGGACACCTTTCGGTTGGCTGAATGCTCGGGTTTTCTCTGGATACTGTTTTAATAACAGACTCATTAGGAAATTCCCCAATTATTTGTATTGTCTTCCCATGTTAAAAGACAGAATGTTATTTCTTAATTTCAGTATGACTACTGAACAGGCATAGCCATTCCCTGCCGAATGAACAGATTATTCCGGCCCACTCGGGGATCAGAATTATTTCTGTCTCTACATTTCCCTGGGAATGAATGCTAAAATCATGACAGGTATTTGACAGTGGCATGAAAAAAAAAAAAAAAAAAAAAAGAAGAAGAAGAAGAGAAGAAGAAGAGAGACATACCAAGTCATTTGATTAGTGATAAAGAGGGAGTGGGGGATCAGCACATGGAGACACATGTGAGTTCTCCCGTCAGAGATAATCCCGCGTAAAAGGGAACAATTCTGATGCCTAATCTGGGTGGAATTTAAGCTGGTGCCAGGTTTGCCACAGATCTGAATGGGAACAGGGTCCCAGTGACAAAAGAAAGGAAAATTTATTTCCCATATAGATACACATTGTTGTTTGACTTCAATAGGTGCTGTAAATACATCCTGGGAGTTAGACTCTGGCTCTGTTAAAAGTCAGGGTTGCAGGAGATTGTGCTGAGATTGTAGGAGGACAGATCAGATATTACACAAGCAAGAAGGAAATACAAACCTCACAGAATTAACATATATTGTCACATTCTATTAAGGTTTTCTGTAGGTCTAGATCAGATTAAATGCATTGAATCCTAGTCATCTTACAGCATATGAAAATATTGTCATGGATAGAATTTTTCATTAGTGAATAAAATGCAGAATAATGAACAGTAGACAAAAAAAAAAGAGAGAAGATGTAAAGCCAATCAAAGGAAGGGCAGATGTTTAAAAAGTCTTTTTGCTATTCAGGATTGTGATCCAACAAAAGCAATTATGTTTCTGCTTTCTCAATTTCAAAACAGCAGAAAAGAGCTTTGAGGTTTTTCCAGTGCTTATGGCCTATCTCCACACCGTTAACTGAACAGAAGGTAACATAATACCAAACATAGCCAAAGGCAACTGATTCCATGCAAAGCTTATAATTTGGGACATCCAGCGAGTTAAAGGGGATCGTAATCAAGAAGGAGAAATATATATATATTCAAAAATTGCCAAAGAAATCTATAAGATGACTAATTAAATTCTCTTATAAATCTGGAAGAGGAATCATAAACCCAAAACTAAATCAGTGCCTACAGGTGGAAATTACACTCGGTAACTGCCCTCTAAACCCATGAAAAAAGATAACGTGTGGAACTTTGTTGCAGAATGGCTGGCATGCGGCTGCAGAAAAACAATGGTCTCTCTTGGCAAAGTGCTGAATATTATTTTTGCTCAAGAAAATATTGTGTTATTTTGAATGGCTAAATACAGCCCACCACAGTCCTCCCCCGTTGTCCCTAACCATGCACCCTGAACACAAGTCAGTGAGGCTGAATGTGGGAATATTCAGTGAATGTAGCTGTATGGCCCAAAACGCAATAAAATGGAGAGGAACACGACAGAACAGAGAGGGAAAAGATTCAATGCCACTCATTCTACACTGTGACAGAAACATCTTCTTAGTAATACAATACTCTTCCCATATTACCTGATGCACAAGGTCTGATGTAAAGAGATGCTGCTTGCTACTCAGCGAGCGTGCGCTGTGCCGTAACAAAAATAGAGGAGGTCGCATTCTGTCCTTTGTAGCAGCCATACAACTTATTAAGCAAACTTATTAAACAACTTATTAAGTTGTATGGCTGCTACAAAGGACAGAATGTGACCAGTGCCATCGAGAGGGGTCCGCGGTCAGACATGAGGACGTGCAGCTCTAGCATAGAAAGCTGTTGAAGTCAGTGGAATTTTTGCCAGGGACTTTAGCGAGGCTGAGATTTTGCCCACACAGTTTACCTTCTCCTCCTGTGCTTCTTGCAGTGTTCTCCTACCCAGATAACGCAGGATGATTCCTGCTTCCTCAGCTCCCCCACTGAGGGATCAGGAAGCAGAAAGTCTTTTTGTAGGTAAGCAGGCAGAATTTCTTCAAGGAACTATGAAACAAACCTGGGCACGATCCAAAGCTTTCTTTTAAGTGCCTAAAATGAAACTTGGGCAGAATGTTGGTGCACACTGAGGGG
Source organism: Megaceryle torquata (assembly GCA_024611175.1). Taxonomy (NCBI): domain Eukaryota; kingdom Metazoa; phylum Chordata; class Aves; order Coraciiformes; family Cerylidae; genus Megaceryle; species Megaceryle torquata. Next base: position 16,217 of record JANIJG010022400.1, read on the forward strand.
CACACAGAAAATACTGCCAATCCCAATTAGGCATCTCCCAGGCATGTATGTTGCTGGGTGAGACTTCCTTAGGTGGACTGTACGGTCCCATCGTGTGTGTTCAGCCACTCCTACCTGCAGCCAGCTCAAGTAAAAGGGAGCATAGCCTTCCTGCAGGGGAGAAGCTGGGGCCTGTTTTCCACTGCAGCAGGAAGTACTAAGGCACAGTGAAGGCTAGGGCAGAGCCTGGGGCAGGACAGGGAAGTTCATGAGAACAAGGCTTTTGGTCCTACCAAGGAAATAAAGAACCAGGGGCATTGCTTGCTGCCCAAGATGCAGATTTCTGCTTCATTTTCCTTCCTCTTAGAAATAAAGTAATACTATTGTTTGGTTGGGTTTTTTTTTAATTGGTTTGGTTTGATTTGATTTCAGGTTTCTTTGCAACAGGAGGCAGAAAAAGCAACAGCCTGCTTGTCTTATATCTTCAACTGGCTCTGCTACCAGGCTACATAGCTGAACCATTCCAGTCTCCTTTCACAAGCTGGACCCTCCCTATGTCATACCCTATTGGGTCACAACCAATGAGGCTCTCCCTGAAGGTGCACGGGAAGAGAACATAGGATTACTCCAGCTTTTGACTGCAATGGAGAGCCCTTCTGCTTACTTTCTGGGGCGCATGGTGCTAACTAGAGGCTTTTGAACATGAAGCTGTGTAGCTGTATTAGCTCAGGATCAGCTTATGTTAAAGCAGTTCCCCAGCTGGCTTGGAAGAAGGACAGAAGAGGCTCAGCTCCATCTGCAAAAGGCCGTGTCAGCATAGTCTCGTACGCTCTTGGTTTCAGTGTTCTCAGACACCTCCTCTTAAATGCAGCAACCGCTGCCTACCTTTTGTGTGATAGCCCGCACAAAACAGGCTACTAGGAAGAAGTGGTATCACCATGAGACCCATTCCAAAGGAGAACAGAGACAAGCTGCCTGTCTCCAAAAGTGTGACCAAGGTAGCTAAACACAGGACAGCCTATGTATGCATGGAAAGGCTTTGGTAGTGGGGGAGCTATAGCGGTAACTTCTGTGAGAAACTGCTAGAAGCTTCTCCTGAGTCTGATAGAACTGGCTGGCTACAAGAAAGACCCACCACTGGCCAAGGCCAAGTCCATCAGTGACAGTGGCAGCACCTCTGGGATGACAAATTTCAGAAGGGAGAAAAAACTTCACCTGGAGAGAGGAGTGACAATTCGACAGGGAAACACTTCTGTAGACAGCAAGGGCAGTGAAGAAGGAGGGGAAGAAATGCTCCAGGTGCCAGAGCGGACATTCTCTTGAAACCCATGGTGAAGAGCATGGTGAAGACCAGGCTGTCCCCCTGCAGCCCATGGGGGTTAACAGTGGGAGAGATATCCCCCTGCTTTCTAAATTTTATTTCTTCTGTCCAGCTGAGGAGAGGAGTGATAGAGTGGCTTTGGTGGTCATCTGGCGTCAGTTCAGAAGCTGACATTCAAAGACACACTTAACTTCAGCTCTCATGGGGAGCAAAACTCTCACCTCTGGGATTTCCTTTCAGCACACTGACCTTGCTGTGCCCGTTCTTAGGTAGGGCACGTTTATGTTGGTGGGTATGGACAGATGTGTCTGGTCCATCTGTGATCCAGTCCAAATGGATACAGGGCATTCTGGTCAAGGGGTAAGGCTTGTGAGCTGAAGTCCAGTGCTGTAGTCGTATGGCACAACAAATGTGGGACCAGAGCTGGGTCACCGTACAAGACAGGAGCAGGCGTATGTCTCGCTGTACTCATCTACACATGGTTACTTTCTAAATGCCAGCTTTCCTCAGCTGATGTCTATAGAACTTAAGCTTTATCTACCTGCATGTTTTTCCCTATATCTCAGCGCAAACTTGTGACCTAACTCAAGGCTGCCCTCACTGCTGGCCTGTGAAGCCGGGATATGCACAGTCCCCAGCCTGGACCTGAATTCGCACTGCTGGGTCAGGGGGGAGGCAGTCTGCACGGACACATCTGAGCTCTATTGACGGCCAGCTGCTCTAGCACAAGCAAGATGAGAGCAGCGGCTTAGACTGACCTTTGCCCTGGTTCTAACAGGCTATTCTAATAGCCATTTAACGGGTGTCCTGCACCCTTGAGAGCCAGGCTCTCTGAGGACACAGAGTGAGAGGTCAGAGGATGCATCAGGGAACCTGCTGCTCCCCCCAGAATCAGTAGCTGTTCCCCCAGTCACCCAGTGACAGCGATGTCCAAGTATGGCTCTCTGACATGATTCACTGCTTCCCCTCCCCTCTTACACCTGCAGTAGCTCTGGGGACCTGCTTTGCTTTCCTTCCTTTGGGGCAGTGAAGCTGGAATCTGGGATGCTGTGAGGCACCCCTCGGTCTGTCTGGTTCACGGTGTGGAATACTCTCATGCTCCAAACGGGCCAGCTGCACAGAAGCTCTGGCTGAGAGACGGAAGCAAAAATCTGAATGGTGGTGCTAAAAAAGCAATACGAAGAAGCAGTGCATTGAGGCTGCCCCTCAGCAAGCAGTTGCCACCTCCTTGCTGAGATAGGTTGACTGTGTGGACCCCAGGAAGGGGTGCACCCCACTTCCCTGCCAGCCTGCCTGAGCACACGCTGAGGAGTGGACGTGCTCCCACTGTCAGGGGGCAGCGTTAACAAGCAGCACTGGTTAAGAAGTGGTTTAAAAAGCCATCCCTTACCACCTCTCAGCTAACAGTTGGTGCTTTTGAGTGAAGATACCTGCCAGAGTATGTGCCATTTAGCTCACAGCGCCGGTGGGGTCACAAAGCTCATCAGGACAAATCCATAGGCAAACATCCAGTGTACACAGAGCCTTAGGTGTCTTGCTCAGCAGTGCGAATTTTGATTCAAGAGCTATGCAACCCCTTCCAGGTATCACACAGCTGGCACGACAGCACCGAAGGATGCTATTAGATGATCTCTTCTGACTTCTGCTGATCAGGGTTAAGATGGGGGTGCACTCAGCCACATCCAGAGGTTTGTCGCCTTTCCCCAAAGGTTATTGCCCAATCAGTTTTGCAGTTTAACTCTTTGACTGCTCCTTGACAAATTCTTCCATAAAGTGATTCAAGTTAAAAGACAAAGAGACTTTGGAGCTGGCCTTGTCTGCACATCTTCTTGGAGTATCCCAGCCAATTTGTAAAAGGAGCATGGGGTGCAGCTCAGAAGGACATGAAGAGCTGCAAGGGGACCACCCAGAGCTTTCTACGTCTGGGATTCATGCTGCACTTTAACATGTTAGCAATTGCCCCCATGAGAGTCTTGGAAAGGAAGAGGGAAAATACAGAAATACCTCAATGGCACCACTGCTCTGCCCCAGCTAGGCTCCTCTAAACGTGTTCTGCAGGAACAGATGGCATAGGAATTGGCTCTGTCAGCTTTGTACGAGCTAGGAACTCCCTCGTGCCAAGGGAATCCTTGAATGGGGAGATGCGGCAGCTCTCCAGCTCTTTCAAAGTGGGTCAGAATGATTTAAGAATCTGGCCCATTGTGGCCTCATTTCCTCTGTAAATCAGCTCAGATACACAGGCTATGATGGAGTGGTGAGAAGGCAGAGAAGAAAATTTCAAAGAGGATCAAAATATGCCATTTTAGCTTTTGTATGTATAAACATGCATAATATGACACTTTGTTTAGACAGTTATTTAAAAAGAAACTTACAATCTTTTTAATTGAATGCAGAGGAATAGGCTATAAATATGAACGCAGGAAGGTAGGAGTTGACAGCACACAGCCTTTCAGACGATCTTATTTCAGTTGTTATGGAGTATAATAAAATTTTGTTTTCCTTTGCAATTTTTCCATAATGTTTATGTTTGTTTTAGGTAACAGATTAACTGTGGGTGACTTTTTTTTTTTTTTTCGTATATCATGTCGTGTGTCAGAAGCCCTCATTTTAGAGCTAGTGTGGAAACAGTGAATGAGATTATAGGAGGAAAGAGAAAAAGAGAGCGAGATGGCCATGGGGGAAGAGCACACCTGAGTTCTGGATGTGATGCTGTTTACACTTACACTGCTGTTATTATTAGAGCAGTGCTTGCTCCAAGTTTCATTACCTTAACGTACTTCTGCTATCCCCCTTCTGCCTACTTTGCTTTACCTCTGCTGTCTGTCCACCTAACTCGTGAAATGCTAAACAAGTTTTGATATTTACCTGTTTATGATTAAATTGCAAAATGATCTGCTTAGTTCTGTTCTAAATTAAGGTCCGCATTAAATGTCATTGCATTTATCTTTCATAAAACGAGACAGCAAGGACACTAATTTCCCAGGCACTCAATCACTGCCCCGTGCCACTGGAGAGCAGCGCGGGGAGGAGCGCGCCCGCCGTTCACAGCTCGCTGACAGCGCTGAGGCGGAATCATAAAAGTCAATTAATCATTAAAAGCTGTTACCAGCCCGTATTGAACTGCTCTGGCGCAAAATGTTAATCAGCCCCACATCGATACCGTAAATTCCTGCAAATTGGAGTGGTCGATGGAGCCGAGGCCCAGCGGATCGATTGGAGGGCGCGAGGCCTCTCTGCCGGGCTCGGCAACATGGCAGCCACCACACCCCTCCCGGCAGGCCCTGCGCCAGCTGTTTCCACAGAGACCACATGTCCCCTTCCACCCACCCCCCGCCCCGGTCCGGCCTGCTGGGGCTGAGGCAGGTGCCAATGCATCACTGCCTTTGATGGGTCTGTCAATAACACTTAGAAAGGGAGGGGGGCCCTCCTCTGCACGTCGGCGCGATGTAATGGCTCGAGGCGCCGTGTGCTGCTGCATACGTGCGGAGCTAAGCAGGGCCAGGGGCAGCCGCTGCCTGGGGACGGGTCAGGGTGGCCGGCGCTGTGTGCCATTAACCTGGGCACAGCAGCGGGAGGAGTAACCTGGAGCTCCGCGGGTTAGGAAACTGTTCTCTGCCGAGCTGTAATATGTTACTCATGAACGTCGGGGAGTTGTTCATTAACCCCTCTGGGCTCCAGGATGGTGTTTTCCTGAGGCCTCTGGCGTGCTGCCGCCGGGAGACACAGAAAACGGTGCTGGCACGCCAGGGGCACACGGAGGAGCAGCCACACGCGTTTGGTGTGGGCTGTGGCAAAGGGTTCAGGTTGCGCCCTCGTCCTCCTCTTCCATAGGGCCAGGGCTCACTCCTGGCCTTCCCACCCAACCATGCAGGCTGGATTGGGATGAGGACAAGAGCCTCCATCAGACAAGTGAGCACAACAGGAAGGACTTTGACTGCAGTGGGAAGAAGGACTCAGTCCCCTGAGGCCACCCCTGCAGTGCTCCTGCTGCCTTCTGTTGCTGCTCCTGCTGCTTGCAGAGATCTCTGCCTCCCATCCTCAGCTGAGCCCAATCCATCTATCTCTGTTACTGTTATTAAATCTGACCTGCAGTGGGGGAAAATAGCATTTTTAGGATCGCAGGATATTAAGAAGCCTCTTTAGAGACGAAAGAAATGCTGGATACTGTTACTCTAGGGAAGGATAGTGTTCTACCAGTTTCATTGTCATTTAACGTTGAACATAAAGGTTAATGCTGAATAAAATAATACCCAGGTTGATTATTTTAATAGTCTCAAAGTATAACTTTTTCCCCGGACTCCAGTTATCTAATCCATGTGCTTTGCTATACAGGGGCTGGCAGTATTTTGTACTTTTCCATGGTGCTGATATTATGATGGTTCCATTAAGTTCAGCGCTGAGAAGCTATTGTGTGTATCTCTCATACAATCGTTCTGTACTTTATGGACAATGGAAAAATATATGGATCCACAGACATGCTAATTCCCAGGATTTGTACATTTTTAAAGATTAATAAAGAAGTGCATCTTATTATTATTCAAGTTATAGAAAGCATCAAAATAAATCAGGAATCTTTCTGCAAAGAAATCCCCTATTCAACATATTGAGACGCGATGATGTTATGAGTGTTCAGACAAAGGTAATGCAGTGCCCCTAATTGCCCTGACAACTTGCTCAGTTCCTCCAGCTCTGCTCTGAGAGCTAAAAAACCCCCTCTCATTGTTATTAATTGTATTCCTCTCTAAATGTAATGTCATACCGCTGTGGGCTGAGCTAATGAAACATACCCGTATTACCAAAATAGGCATATTTCGTTTTGTACAACACATTCTATCAAAACTGTCTGCTAAAGACATCGTGTTAAAGACCTTTCATGGAGCAATATAAAGAATATCTCAGCTACTCCAACATTTCTATTACACGATTATTAAAATGCCCAGGAGGACTAAACAATATAGTGTGGATCCAGTTATCGTATAAGACTTTAGAAATATTGTTAATTCCTGCCACTGATTTATGTTAATACTAATGCTAGATTACATGCTATGGCTACTAAACAGCCACTGCATACCAATTCACACAAAGACAGTCTCCCTCCTCTCTATGGGAGCTGCACTCTTCCGTTATAATGAGAATCTGAATTATTTATCTCTCTTTATCCTACCGTAGTTCACTTGACCACAATCACTCCCCCCTGCCCCGTTTCTACTGCACATCAGTGCATGTAAACATGACACAATAACAACTGCTATCTTTACCTATTTCAGCCACTTTAAATCACATGAGATCAGTCAGAGGATGGAAGCAAAAGCATTGCACAGTGCTGAGGAGAGGGGTATGATGTTGCCTTAACTGCGGAAAGCATATCCCCCACCCCAAAAGTTGTCTTCAGCATATTTAAATACAGGTCCGGTGTAAATCACAAACTTGGCAGTACAGAAGACTTCCTTGCTGATGGTTTCAGCCGATGGCAGCTTGTCTCAGGTGCTCACCACTTTTCACAGCTGGAGCTGGGTGTGAACAGCTCCCCTGCAGCACATGCACAGACTCTGCTATCTCTGAGTGGGGACTCCGGGAAAAACCAGCAGCATGAGTAGGATCAAATACTGGTCCATTTTGTATGTTCATGTAAGAAAGAAGTGTCCAGTTCCACCTTCTTCCTAATCAAGAGCAGGGATGTGGCTTTGGCTCTACTATGTGAGATGTGAGTACTGTACCGGTGATGTTACTCAGGGGTCTGTGGCACGTCTGCAGCAGTGTTTCTAAACCTGTCTGCAGCACTTGATCTGCAGTCGCTACTGCCGGGGGGGGGTTGTGCATTATTCGTCAGAATGCATTTTGCCCCCTTCACTTGTGGCACGTGTGTTGTAGTTGAATTCCCCTCGTGATATTTGTACACTGCAGCCCCCCTGCCTGCCGTCTAACTCTGCACTTTGACTGGCCTTGGCTTATCAGGAGGATAAGAATCCAGCTCTGCTGATTTATTTCTGGGGATCCTTCTGGCAAGCTCCTTAGGGAGGGTTGGTTCTCCTGTTTTCAGAATAAACTCACCCTACATCTAGGGTGTTATTTCAGCAGTAGGATACCAGCTTATCTCACCACTGCTTCCACGCCATTTTCAAGCAGCACTAAAAAGCAGGCTGGTCTTGGCAGCTGTCTTACAAATGTCACTGTGTAGGCATGCAGGTTGCCACCGCGTACTGCTCTGTGACCTAGACTCCAATCAGAGTGAGAATTTGCAAAAACACGTGTTTCTTGCTCTAAGGAGTTGCAGGCTGCTGTTTTACCTCGTGGCCGGACAGGTGTGGACCTGATCTGGGCTGCTAAGGACCCATGAGAGCAATAGGGGAGCATGCTGTAAATGAAGGATGATCAGTTATGGAAAGAAGAAGAAAGATAGCATTCGTGGAAATCTCAGCTGGTGAGGAAGATGTCTATCGTGATTCTCAGGAAATGCTGAAGAAGGAGTAAAGGTTATTTGGAAACTAACAACCCAAATTACATTTCCTGTGCAGTTTGAAGTGGAAATGATGAAAACCAGAAAGACTGCTCACCAGGTGGCATGTGCCATTTGGAAGGCTCTCGTGCTGTGACACCCATGGGTATTGGATGCACAAAGTGTGTCAGGGCCAGCAGAGAACCCGTATCACCACTTGCTGTATCCTTGACCTTTCAGTTACACATCAGTTGAAAGGTGTATTTTTCCACTGTGCTTTCAGCTGTTGCTGTTCACTGCATCACTTCCCTGTCATTGTCACCAGGACACACCAAGCCAGGTTTTCTCACAGCCCTTGTTTGTCCAAGGCTCTGGAGGTGTCTCAGCTTGTCCTGACAGCTAAACCATCACGCTCTTCACTATCCATCTTATCTTAGTGATCCTTCACTGCCAATTTCAGCCACCATCTAAAGCACTTAAATTTTCACCAGAAAGAAAAAATGGAATGGAAATAGAAGTATGGGTTGGGGTTGGTTTGTTATTTTTTTCAATTCACTGCTCCTATGTTTTTTTAAAAGCCAGATGGTGGACTTCCTCTATCAGGCTTGAGATCCCATTCTGTACAATGTCAGCAAGACCAAGGAGGAATAGACAGGAGAAATCCGGAGGAGGAGATGGAGGTGAAGTCACGCACCAAAATCACATTCCTTTACCCATCAGAGCCAAATGAGTCAAATTATGATGGACGTTCTGCACACCTGTTCTGTGCAGAGGCCTTCACCGCATCTGGAGATGCTGCAGCACTGTGCACCTGATGCTCTGAGAGCCATAAACCCTCACTGTAGGCAACTCTTGACCCCAGCGCCTACTCTCTTCTGCTTGCCTTTGCCTTTGCTGGCTCCCCATCACCTGCACCTGCAACACGCAGCCATCACTACGCGATTATCCCAGAACAGCAATGGGAGAAGAAACACCAAAGAGAGAGAAGTGTGAGGCTTCATTGAGAGAAGTGACCAGTGACAGAAAATAACGGGGAGGGAGAGAGAGGGAAGGTGGCAAGAGTCCATGTAAAGGGACTGATTAGGCAGGACTGTTTGTGACGAAATGTGACTCTGTGTGTTGGTTTGGAAAACATACCCTACGAGGAGCGACTGAGGGAGCCGGGGATGGTTAGTCTGGGGAAGAGGAGGCTGAGGGGAGACCTTACTGGTCTCTACAAATACCTAAAAGGAGGTTGTAGTGAGAGAGGGGTTGGTCTCTTCTCACTGGTGAGAGGTGACAGGACAAGAAGAAATGGCCTCAAGTTGCACCATGGCAGGTTTAGGTTGGATATCAGAAAAATCTTCTTTACAGAAAGGGTTGTCGAGCACTGGAACAGACTCCCCAGGGAAGTGGTTGAGTCACCAGCCCTGAATGTGCTTAAAACCCGTTTGGATGTGGTGCTTGGGGACACGGCTTAGCAGCGGGTTGTTAGAGTGAGGGTAGTAGGATTAGGCTGAGGTTGGACTCGATGATCTTGAAGGTCTTTTCCAACCTGAGCAATTCTGTGACTCTGTGACTGTGTGGAGGGTTGAAACCGCAAAAGTGGGCACATGCGAGTCATTAAAAGCCAGGGTCATCATAAGGACTTGAATTTCAACAGGAACTCTCATGGTGAGCTCTGAAATGCTTCCTTCACTGGAAGGAAGAGATGTGCACAGGGTCTTTGCTGCTGGGTGACAGGAGAGAGGACCTCTGAGTCCACCTGTGGAACCTGAAGCTGGTGACACTGTTGGACTTTGCTGCTCAGCTGCACTAGTTCTATCTTCACCTCTTACTGCATCTGGTTTGCTTTGCACACACTTGTTTGGCAAGCTAGGGACGTCTGCTGGTGGACGACATGCAGAATCCTGAGGCTGGAAGGGAGGGGAGCAGGACATCTCTGACAGGAGTGGGAGAATGAGCAGAAGAGGCCTATAATCAGTGCAGGCTCCCCGGGGCCTGTGTGCACGGAGAGACCTCAGAAGTGATGCTGACCATGTACGTTTGGTCTGAAGAGGCAATCACACTGAATGGCGTGACACCTGGCCAACGGTCACTCTCTTTCGCTCAGCCAGGGAAGCCTAGCCCTGCACTATTCAGTGATGTTACTGATATGGTGCCTCAGCGGCGGGCCTTTGGAATTCTAACTAGCTGTAATAATTAGTCAAGTTCGGTAAAATACCCCAAAGATGGTATTTTAATTCAGAAAAACAGAAGGTCAGATTATATGTGGTATAAATTAGCCTAACTACAAGACCTTCAGTGTTGCTGCATTAATTTTTATTATCTGACATACTGGTTTTGCTTACGCTGGCAAATGATTTTTCTTGAAGAGAGTAGAAGTCTAGAGACAGACTATAACCTTGGTTATGTCAGTGTAAACCTAGAGGAATTCTACTGAGTTTGAAGGAGTTACACCAGATCTACAGCAGAAGAAATGAGGTGAGAATTGAGTCGTAAGGCAAGATGCCATTTAGCATCTTTCAGAGTCGACTGTAGCATTTAAAACCACTGGTATTTTAGTCAGATAGGGAAATGCACTCTCAGAGTCCAATTTAACCAAGTCTAATTTCAAAAACTGAAGCCCAGTTCTCCTAATCTGAGTGACTTTAGAAACATATGGGAATATCAAAACATGATTGCCCGGAAACTCAATCCTCTTCTTTTTAATTAAAGAAAGAATCCTATCTTAGTCACCTGAGAATCTGGAAGATACTCTAAGCATTTGACACTCAGAAGAACTTTTAACAGATAAATTATGAGGACGAGAGACAAAAGCTACCACTGATAGTAAAATCAAATTTAAATTAAAACTAAAGATGCTCTAATAATTTCTGTAGAAAAAGGACTAATGAATCCTGATCTGCAAATCCTTCCTTCAAGCCAAAAATAAACCTATTGGAGGAATTAATTTAAGTTATAAGGAGTCGTGACTAGAGCTTCAACTGGCACGACTAAACAAAGCTCCAGTGGTTTCAGTGGACCTCTACTAAGATAGGTTAGATGACAATCGGATCCTCAGGTTTTTTGCCTCATCGACAAACAAAACATCATTTTTAAATTAACACAGAATCTTAGACTATAATCACAGAATGGTTGGGATTGGAAGAGACCTTTAAAGGTCATCTAGTCCAAGCCCCCTGCAGTGAGCAGGGACATCTGCAACTAGAGCAGGGTGCTCAGAGCCCTGTATGACCTGACTTAGAATGTTTCCAGGGTTGGGGTTTCTACAGCGTCTCTGGGCAACAAGTTCCTGTGTTTCACCACCCTCATCATAAAAAAAAGTCTTCCTTATATCTAGTCTGATTCCAGCCTCTTTTAGTTTAAAACCATAACCCCTTGTCCTATTACTACACAGCCTATTAAAAAGCCATCTTTCTTATAACATCCCCCCCCCCCCCGCAAGTATTTAAAAGCCACAGGAAGGTCTGCCCAGCGCCTTCTTTTCTCCGGGCTGAATGCCACCAACTCTCCGCCTGTCCCCACAGGGGAGGTGCTCCAGCCCTCTCATCATTTTTGTGGCCCTCCTCTGGGCCCTGTCCAAAAGGTCCATGTCTTTTTTGTGCTAAGGACTCCAGAGTTGGATGCAGTACTCCAAGTGGGGTCTCACCAGAGAAGAGGGGCAGAATCACCTCCCGTGACCTGCTGGCCACGCTTCTTTTGATGCATCTCAGGACACAGTTGGACTTCTGTGCTGTGAGTGCACTTTCCTGGCTCATGTCCAGCTTTTCATCCACAAGACATCTGTCTTAAGCCCTCAACATTCCTCAGTCATCACCCGATGTTTCTTTTGTAACAGATCTCCCAATTTATCTGTTTTAAACAATTTTAGGAGTAAGAAAAATCTTTAAGAAATCACTTTTTAAAATCAAGTTGTGCAACCTTGATAAAGTACATGTTTTATCCTATACACAGCACCACCTCCTCCTGACTTTGAAGGAAGAACTGGACAATTTCCTTCCAGCATAGTTTCTCTGGTGTCATTCAGGCTAACACACATAGGAGCGCACATGCAGGCACATGCCCCGTGTTGCTTGACGGGTTTTTGTTGGAAGGTTTTTACTGGGCACCTACTCCTTTTCCATTTGTAAGGTGTGCTCATCCCCAGGAACATTGTATTGAAGAAGTAGAAGTGGAATAAAACCGAGGGAAATAGATCACACTGGCATTAAGCCTCCTCCAGTCCCTGCAGGCGAAAGCTGCAAACATCAGTGCAAACTCCAGCCTGTTCCTGTGAGTGCTCTGCAGAGACTTGTTCTTCCAGGGGGTGATGGCTGGTGCAGACCGTAGCTCCTCAAGTGCTCCTTCGGTGCCAGGGCTGGTGTCCTGGGAAGTGCTGACACAGCTGCGTGCATGGCCCAACAGTGAACAAGATGAGGGAAGCAAGATCTGCTTCTCCCACTGCATAACTCCCTGAGCTGCTGTACTTCATGGCCACGTAAACACCCGGCTAAGCAAAGCATTGCAGTGACATGGAGCTGGAAGTGAAGAGCAGAGGGGCTGGAGGGTCAAGAGCTGCCTAAGGCCACCTAAATAACACCAAATTTGTCACCAAATGGGAAGCCACGCAATCTGCTACACAATCTGCCCCACCATACCACACTAAACTGTCAAGAGCAGTTCTACAGCCTGAATAACAGACCAGAAGCAAACAGGAAGCAGAGACAAATGGTGGAGCTCTGGTATCTTATGCCAAACCAATTAAGCAGTCAGGCCCATCGGTAAAATTGGAAGGAAAACAGCTTTGTGCCCTTCCCGAGTACAGCACAAAGAGAACTGGGAATACTGCGGGGCTGGAAGGAGACCCAAGCCAGCCAGCAAATTGCAGTGTGCTGGCTACACTGACTTCTGTCCCCTTGGTCCCCTTGGGTTTACAGCTGTAGAGGTCCCCGAATCACTTTCTAGTAACTTTTCTACTGAGTGCTACAAAAATGAATCCATGTAGTTTTTCTCTTGTTGGTAGTGAAGCTTTTAAAACTTAGGCATCCAGAAACAATTCTGTTTTGTTTTGTCTTCTCTTCTCCTTGCAAGTGTGACTTATGGTCATAGCAATGGTGGAAGGAGGATTGAACCTCTCTTATCTCTTAACCATCAGGCTACCATTGTGAACATGAAATGGCTTCCTGGATGCTTCAAAGTAAAAAGCTCCAGCAAATATTTAATGCTATACAATAATTAGAAAAGTCTGGAATTGTCTCTCATTCATTAACCTTAATCATATCAACCTGTTCGTACACATGAGCGTATCAAATGCCAAAAGCCTGCTGAGAACCCATCCCTTTGCCAGCTGGTATGTACTGTGTTCAGCCAGGGCTCCTTTTTATATGGGAAGCAATGGAAGAGCATCCACAACAGTTTGACAAAAAAACCCAAAAACAAAACACAAAACAAGCCATGGAAACCAGTAAACACATCTGGAATTTTCTGGGAACAAGCGCACACACACTGTGTGTTCATTTATTTTCCCACAAGCTGGGGGATAGGCAAGAGGATGTAGCCTGTGAGAGGACAAGATCACTGGAGCATCATATTGTATCACTGAAGAGAAAGCACACATACTTCCATTTTTCACCAGGGAGAGCAGCTAACTGTTCGTCTGAGTACGCAGAGTGAGCCACAGAGATTGACAAGGAATTTTGTTACCAAATGTTCATCACCCCTCGAAGAACTTATGTGCTTTGCTACACAGC
>JANIJG010022401.1:0-22141 GCA_024611175.1 Megaceryle torquata
CAACCCACAGATAGAATGTCAGTGTAGAATATCCAAGAACACACTCCATAATTTACAATTATCCTTGAATCTTTGAATTAATTGGGATACTAGATCTGAAGAATGCTATGAGTAGCTATTAAAGAGCTAGTCATTAGCAAATTAGTAAGGGATTCAAAAGTTATCTAACAAAGCAAAATGGGCTTTTTTTTTTTTTTTTTTTTTTAGGAAAACTTAATCTCCAATGAGAGCTGGTGTAATTCTGTTAAACAGTGGAGGATAATCAGGCTAACATCCCACTTGGTAGTAAGCCACTTAGAGATGTCAACAAATATGTTTATCTTGTTAGGGAAATTGCCTTGAACAACTGCGATCTTGAGATACAGAGAACAATCTCTCTGGACCAAGCTGCTTTTAGAGATCCAGGAGTCATCTAAACATCATCATATCTAAGTGAAGAGTGAGTAAAGGCAGACTGGACAAGCTTCTTGAGTGTTTATTACTACAGCTTTAAAAGACAGATACTGAAGGATAAAGTTAAACAACAGCTGCTGTTTTTGGAGATGGATACTAAAATTCTCTAAGCAGAAGAAATAGAGATACATTGTGCCATTCTGTCTGTGCATGTGAGTGCAGGAAAAAAATTTCCTAACATCCAGAAGTTCCTGCTTCTGAAAGAGCAACATAAAAATACCTACAGTTCAGCACAGCTCAAATCAATGATTGCAACATTAAATATAACTGGCAAAGCATTGTGAGAGTCTTTACCTGAGGAATTCTAATAATAATTAGGAAAGCTTTGTAAATGTATATATTATCCTGATGGTACAAAAGAAAACTATACCTATGTTACATGTGAAAAAACAATGAAAAAGTAAAAGTAGTAGAGAGGGATGGAGGGAAAGATGAATAAAAAAGAGCACTATTACAGATATGCTTTAGTAGCAGCCTGAAGATTATCTCCCTTCATCCTCTGTTCCCTTTGTATGTTTTTGAAACAGTCAGATGATAAACTGCATTTTGTTTTGTAGTCTGGCCTATTTAGTAGTTATAGTAAGAAAACACCAATCCTCCAAAGAATGACAGGTGCCATTAAAATGATTCTATTTGGAACATAATATAAGAATAACAAAAAAGTGCGATTTTATAAATAATTAAAAACCCCCTAAATCTAAAATTAGTTTTATACTTCTACAAATCAAAATAAGAACTCTGGATATTGCATTTTTTTATTTTATTTATTGATTTTTTTTGTCAATTTATTGTGTAAATTGATAAAATTATTTTTCTTTATATAGAAAAATCAGTTCTAAATGCAATGCTTTATAGTCTTTCCATAATTCAGTCTTCCAAGACAGATCAATATTTGCAGTTGCTATTGAAAGTCTTAATTATCTTATTTCACAGTACAACAGGTAGCTCATCATTCCTAAGTCCAAGAAATATAAAAAAAATATTATTTCTGATGGATAAGATTATTTTTTCTCTACATAGTTCAGACAAGTTCTTTACACCTTTATATTCTTTAAGTAAAATAGCATGGAACAAATTTTCAGATGAGTTAAATAGAATTTATTTACAAGGTATGAGATGAAAGCTAAGTGTGAAATGTGTATTATGCTTTTGCTTATTTTAACCTCACTAAGCAAATCCTGAGCTCTTTGCACCCAGGAAATGGTATATGTGTCTCTATCCTTTCATGACCTGTATCAACAGGGAGATAAGCAGGTACTATTTCTCTCTATATAAAGGTTGTATTGACCAATCTCGATTAAAATGCAATACCTCAAAGAATAACACTGAAAAATTAAGTGTGTGAAGTGTGTTAATGTTGCTATTTTATTCTGTCCTTAAAAGCATCTCTTAGAAAACAAGAAAAAAAAAATTGTAAACAAGGCTATATACTGAGATCTGTTTCATTTATAAAAAATCAGAAAGGCATGGCGAAAGGGAAATATTTAGCCAAAAAAAAAAAAAGTTACTGCTCTGATAAATAAAAAAAAAAAAAAAAGAGAGAGAGAAACAATGTTTTAGAACCAATGTTTTATACTGAAAAGAAAGTTTGCACATAAAAGATGATTAATAGGCAACTCTGTTAATTTTTCTACATTTCTCATATTTTAAGGATGATAAAATTTCTTTGACATAGTGAAAAATGAGCATCAAATAGCTACCCTAAATGTTTGGTTTTTGTTTTTGGGTTTTTTTTTAAGATTGTAGCCAGCTAATCATTACAATGAAGCCAATTTTATACACAGTGAGGCTAACTTTCTCCCTTGGAAAGAACAGACCAAGTGCTTAGATGTATCTGAACCATCCTAACAATGCATAAACCTAATCCAGGTCTTCAAGGCATTTAGGCACAATGGTCTCAGAGGACCAAGTGAGCAAAAAAAGTTTATCAATATTTAACAGGCCTTAGTAAAATGTTGAATATAGGATTAGAGACAAATAGGAACACACAAACCAAGAACCTTAGGTTTTCTGGACACCAGCAGCTAAATTTGTCTGTAACAGCTGTATATGGAACAGAACTGAAACATAAAACATGCTTATTCTCCTCCTCTTCTCCCTCTCTTTTCTTTAACCAAAAAGAAAATGTTATCTACAAATTGTTTCATTCTTCACTCATTTTTCACATATTAAAATAATATTGGTGTCAGGCAAGAGTGGACAATGGCAGAACAGCAGGTCACTTCTTGCTTTATGAAAAAAAAGTAGTTTTAAGATTTGTCATTGTTAAGGCTCAATTTCAAAGTAGTATTTATTAAAAGCTTTTTTTAACAAAGTTATTTTCATATAGCACAATGCAAAAAATTATACCTTTGACAGCTAAGAAGTAGTTTTTGGTTTATTTGCAGTACTTTCTAAATGCTCTATGTTGCACAGCCTAACGGTATCAAAATTAGTTTTTATTTTTATATTTTAAATTGAAATGCAAAGTTACGTTTTTCTTTCATTAACTATAGCCAGTCTATGTAGATTTTTCTAAATGCAGATATACATGCTTCGTATTTGACACTCACAAAAGGATATACTCCCAAAGTAGAAGGACTTGAAGTAAAAAGGTTGAAATTACAGCAGAATTATTTCAAATTAAATGATATCTGGAGGGCAATAGGATAATAAAATAAATTTCTGAACATGAGAGGGGACTGAAGTTCCAGAAAATTTGCTTAACTCTCCTAATATACATATTTTTTCTCTTCAGGCTTTATACACTTTCCACTTTTGGCATGAGGCAAAAGTGCTGTCATTGCTGTAAAAAGCATTTCTACAATATTTCAAACTTGACCATAAGGAGGGAACACTGCAGATCACATGAATTAATCCTCCTAACCTTTTAGGCTAGTTTTGAAAACTTCATCACCCTGTGATGTTTGAATATAATTAGTTGAATCTCCAAGCTTTGGATCAATAGTCTAAATTTCCATGCCTTTGAGATTTGTTGAATCATTGTATTAGAATGTTATAAAAACTCTGCAGTTCTTGGTGAATAATTTATCCAAAGTAACTTCAGCAAGTCAGTGTACAGGAAGTCTTACTGATCTTGACAGCATGAAGGTTTCTTCCTTCCACTCTTCCTCCTTCTTTGAGAAAGAGATGATACTTGCCATGATCTGTGTTACCTTCGCTTTTTGATAGCAAACTTCTCATGTATTCAACTTTCCATATTTTAAAACAAATTCTGCATTAAAGGCAAAACTAAATATCTATACTACTAATGCAATGTTATAATTGTTTGTAAAGTGAGGGAGTCTAATAAATCACTTACATACTATTGAAAATATTGCCTTAATGAAGAGGTTTAAGAGGAATTTTCTCCTAGGGGCACATTATGCAAAATTATCAACTACGAGGTTTTATCTTTCTTCAAAACAATCACCTCTGACTCCTTTTTCCAGTTTTTAACTCAACTCTTAATTTCATTATATCTTATTAGAAGTAAAGATATTATAGATTATTTTGATATATAGAATAATCTATATGAGAAGATCAACTGGATGTCAGATCATCCAGTACAAGCTTCCCTCAAGGCACAGCTAATTTCAAGTTAGAACATTTTGATTTTGGTTTGTGCAGTTGAGGCTTAAGTCCAAGAATGGAGATTTCACAAGCTTTCTGGGACAAGAGGGTCAATTGAGTATGTTACTACATTAGCAAATGCCCTAAATTAGCGAAATAGTCCTCCACAACTAGTGGAAGTGCTTCTGTTTCATCAGTGCTTAGATGATCGTTTGAACACAGACAATAATCACTGAATCTTCAGAGATTTCAAATAATGGACTGTGTTCCAAGAACTGTACTTAAACAATTCTTTATATTTCCCAGTCCCTAAAGCCTATTTCTGTCATTCTACTCTAGAGTTTTCTCATTGAAAAAACCCAGTATCAGCTGTATACATAAGAAGCTAATGCCCTGCCCTTTCTGAAGCCCAGATTTATGTGTGTTTGTCTTAATATACACTACCTGGAGGTATATAGAGAACTTAGTAAATAAAAGCTTTAACATAAAGTTATCTAGTTCCCTTAAGCAATTAATATATATATATTCTGGTTTATTACCACCCATATTCTTATGAGTATTCACATAAGCAATTTGACAGTAGTATATTTGGATCAGAAATAGTAAGAGACTATGGCTGTATTGTATTTTCTAGAATGGTTTACTAATGATTTTATTTAGAATGACTGCTGTCCTCAGGAGATGTATTTTAAGAAAAAAAAAAAAAAGAGAAAATTATTTCACCTTTTATTTCTATGTCACTTTACATAGTACTAGTTCCAAAACTATTTCATGCAAGGTGAATATTGCTAGTCCCACTTGATGTAAAACATTGGGTCTAATAAAAATCTGTAACTTTATTCTGGGTGAATTTACTGCTAATGAAATATGCGGGATTGACAGAATCTGGAAGCAAGTTTTTA
Organism: Megaceryle torquata; assembly: GCA_024611175.1. NCBI lineage: Eukaryota > Metazoa > Chordata > Aves > Coraciiformes > Cerylidae > Megaceryle > Megaceryle torquata. The sequence continues at coordinate 4,908 of JANIJG010022401.1, forward strand.
TATTTATCAACAGAAGATTTTTCACAACAATAACATGACAATAGTCTTATATATTATACTCTTTGAGCCATGTATCAGAGATTCAATTCTGTCTTTAATTTCCATTCATAAGGTACAAAATATAGTTCATCTAAATACTTTGCAGTCTACTATTGAGAATACCACTAGGGCACTGAATAGAAATGGCTGTGATGATGGTTTTTATAGCATGAGTCCAGAACATACGGGATTTCAAATCATCATAGAATAGCAATGATACAGTAGCAACTTTCAATTATAATTTACAATGCATCTGAACATGTTTTAATATGTATAGTTTCCTAACCTTTCTTAACTCTATTTTGAGATTTTAAGAATTTATTTCTTAAAAAACCCCACAGAATTCTCAATATAATTATGTACAAAATTTTCCTGGTTCTTCTGAAGCAGGGTTTGACCTGGTGAAAAAAAAATGATGAGGACTCAGACAAGCTATATGAATTCCTCATCATTGATTTTGCTGGTGGCATGCACAGTTCTTGATTTTAATTACATCTACACTTCCACACTGTGATAGAGATGGAAGAAATAATTAGGAACATCTAATTTGATTTTCATTCTTTTCACATTTGAGGAATACCTAGTTTATAAACAGATACATATACACATATAGATATATAGTACATAGTATATGTGCACATATGCAAACACACATCCATAATATGAAAGCATACATCCATAATATAAAATAATGACACAGAAAGTTTTAATAACTGCAGAGATGAACGTTTAATATAGCTTAATTTTCAGTGTATTTCTTCCATTAAACCTTCCTGAGGTTTAATTCAAAATATAATCCTACCAAACTACTTGGAAACACAATTACTATGCAATCCTTGCAGACCTTTCTCGTTACAGACTATGGCGGAGTCCACTCTCCCATGACAATTTGTAGATGGAACGGTTAGAAAGGTTGAACTAGGGAGAAGATGAAAGCAGGGATAAAGTTGGGATTTACATGGAACTGGAGGCATCTATTCCCCTTAGTAACTTTTGAAAACTTCTTTCAGACCTCGCAGACAGATCCTGATCACCACTAATTTCCAGGGGCAAAAAACAAAACAAAACCAAAACAAAATGAATAAATAAATAAATAAATTTTTTAAAACCCAAACAAACAAACCACACCAAAACAAAACAAAAAAACAACCAAACAACCAAAAAAAACCCAAAAACAACAAACAAACAAAAAAAAACCAAACAAAAACCAACCCACAAACAAGCAAAATGTTAGTACTATGTCCATCAGAACAAACAGAGATAAACAGTGGGCTGTTCTGGGTTTAAATGGTAATTCATTTGATTATGAACTTTTAATAATTGCAGATACTCCGAACAAAACCAGCTACGAACTCTACAGACCTGACCCTCTTCCTCTCCCTTTTATTCTCTATGTTGCTCATCTCTTTCTTAGTTCAGGAACATAACTTATAGCCTACAGGTCTTTTAAGAACTTCAATATAAAAAACTTGGTATTAGCAGTGATACTATGGTGTCTGTACTTCTCTGTTTACACACATTATGTATGTGCAGAGCCACGGGCACAGTACAGAGAAGGATTTGTAGGGTGATAAACAGACATAAATATTAAATGAAAACAAGATAATAACGTGCCTGTAAGGCTAATGTGTGGCTAGCTTATGCTACAAAAGCAATGAGGGAAGACAGATTGTGACATTTTCTTCTGGCATGGAGTGGGAAGGAGAGAAGGTGAGAGAAAGGGAAGAGCAAAGAACGTGAACAGAAAGCTGCTGTTTAAACTGAAGGACGAGACTGACACAAAAAATAAATTGTTGCAAATATCCAGGAAGACAGGAATGAGATTTTGGATCAGTCTTCTAATAGGGTAGGTAGACAAAAAAACTAAGGTGGACCTTTGCCAATTCCTAAAGGTGTAATATCCCAGGGTTCAAAAGAATTAGACGTGATTATTCTGAACATCCTCTTGTCCTCAAGAAGCAGGATTATCAGAGTGTCTCTTCTTTCAGATGACAATAGAAACCTAAATACTGATTTTCTATATGATGATTTGAGTGTGCTTGCAGATCCATAATTATGAAGAATATGTGAAGCATTATAGTGGTAATTTCCAAATATCATTTGCTAAGCAGCTGGATCCTGCCTGGCCAGAAGTCATAAATACAGTAAACCAGCAATACATTGCATGCTTGGATAATACACACAGATGAATCAGTGTCCATAAAAAAAGGGTCATGGGCAACACAAGGAGCAGGGTTTACTTGAAGCTAGGTACTAGAACCTTTTCTGATGCTGTATTAACAGTCTTTACAGACAGACATAAACAGTTTCTTGTATTTCTGCCATCCATCTCCTCATTATTACCTTCTTGTCTAGCACATCGTCATCTTTGGCAGACAGAGAAATCTTTGCTAATGTTTGACTTTCAAGTGTACAATATGAACAAGAGCAAGAAAAGTCATTCAAGAAGACAGCTACGTTTTAGTCTAGTTCAAGACCTCTCACAGGTAGCATAAATGACTTTCAGTATTGATAAATCATTGAGATTCTTCCTCTGGGTGTGTGCATTTGCTTCCTACATGACATCACAGCTGATAATAAAATAAAAAAAAAGAGGATCATAAGAAAAAAAATGGTGCAAAGAAGCCTCAGAAATACATAATCACCCAACGTAACAATACAGGAAACGTCGAACTGACTCACTGCACTTGGAAGAGAATAGTACTAATGCACATTTTTAAATGGTGGAAAAAGAGAGTTGATCCAATAAATGCTAAATGCTCCCTCCTCCTGGGTCCTCAGGGAAACCATCACTTCATCATAATGCCTACAGCACTTTGCAGAACTGAGCAAAGTAAATATAAAAGCCTTCTGAACTAAAAATAGGGTGACCACTGAGGTCTGAAAAGGAAGACAAACTATAGAAACCCATCTCTTTATCATTTGACAACTATGTGCCTTTTAGATGACCCTCTAGTGTAAACTCACTGACTGCTGTATGCTCTAAGTTAAAGGGGATCAAGGTCAAATCATTAAGGAAGAAAAGAAGAAGAAACAAAATCCTAACATCAAACAGCGCAGTCCCTGGTTTGGGAAATAAAAAGGAATGCTACATACAATAAACAGTTAAAAAAATCCATTTTTTTACTTGTCCAGTGATGTCAATAATTATAATTTCAAAAGAGCTATTTTTTTTTTTTAAATTATGTTTAAAAAAAAAAAAAGAAATCTGAGCTTCTATTTTCAAAGCTAAATTTCTATATTTTATAGCTTTTGGTAGAAGTTTAAAATATGGGAAACATAAATCCTAGAAGCTTTACAAAAAGTCCAAAACAAAAAGTGGAAGGTATTATTTAAAATGTTAATAGATTTAGATCAATTTCATGATAATTAGTTTAAAAAATTATCAGTTTGTGATTTTTTGACATTATATTTCTTCATCAATGAGGAAGAAGAGCTTTCTCAAAGATGGCAGAAATGGAAAAGACAGAACACCCATGGAAGCATTTAGATGTGACAATAAAGATGGCAGTCAGACTTTTTGTAATATGATGGTCTGATTATAATTCTTTTTATAAGCAATGAATGTCAGTTCTAAAACATCACACAGTTTTTGCCTCAAGAAGAGAATACTGGTGACAGTAGTATTCAGAATTATCATTACTGATACAGATGATGGGACAGACCACACCCTCAGTGATCTTACAGATGATACAAAACTGGGAAGAGTGGCTTATGCACCAGACTGGTGTGCTACTATTAAAGAGGACCTCAACAGGCTGAAGAAATGGGCCAAGATTTTCACAAAGATCAACAAAGGAAAATGTCAAGTCTTGACCATGGGGAGGAATAAATCTAGTTCCAGTATATGCCTCATATGGAAAGCAGTTTGGCATGGATATCCCTGTGTGTCCTGGTGGGCACAAAGTTAGACACCAGCTAACGGTGTGTCCTTGCGGCAGAGAAGGCTAATGGTATCCTGTGCTGACAGAAGGTCAAGGCAGGTGGTCTTTCATCTCTATTCAGCACTAGCAAGATGTATCTGGAGTACTGGGTCCAGTGCTGGGACAGAACAAGATTAATGAGAACATATTGGAGTGAGTCCAGCAAAGGGGTGCAGGAACTGGAAAAGCTGACATAAAAGAAGAGGCTGAGACAGCTGGGACTGCTTGGTCTGGAGAAGAGAATTCTAAGAGGTATCATAAATACCTGATAGGGGGAGTAGGAATGACAGAGCCAGACTTCTCGGTAGTGCCCAGTGACAGTACAAGAGGCGATAGGCACAAACTAAAACACAGGTAATTCTGCTTAAATATATGTAAAAAATTATTCACTATGAGGGTGGTCACACAGAGGAATAGGTTTCCCAGAGAAGCTGTTGAGTCTCCATCCTTGGAGGTCCTCAGAACCCAACTGGACAAGGTCCTAACTAACCTGATTTTGCTGACCCTGCTCTGAGCAGTGGTTGGACCAGATGACCTCCAGAGATGACTTCCAGCCTCAGTCAGTCTGTGAGTCTGCCATTCTGTGTTTTTATGAACAGATTATACAACTCAGTCTTCTTTTCCAGAGGACTAATTTTATCTCTAGATTGCAATCTCTTCTTCCATGCTTCCTTCTCATTAAGATTGTCAGTATGACAGATGATTTTATATTGCTAATAACAAATTTCTACCTAATGCACACACTACAGCATAAGTCCAGATAAACAATCCTGATAAACAGTGGCAGCTCCACAGCCATTACACTCTTCTTGCTTTCCAATATAAAAATGAATTCTGATGAGTTATTATCTAAAGGTATATAAAATGATTTTTTTCAACCCTGTTCTCTTCATACCTTGTGTTTCAATACTTTGATGATACATCTATACTGGTCACTGACAATGTATGTGCACAGAGTAGAGAGAATGCTCTGGTAGGCATTAAAGGAGACTTTGACTGATCTTTCTCAACAGGTTTAGTTGCCAGTATAATACAAGGGTACAATGAACTACTGTCCCTCTAATGAGTCTTAAGATAAACAAAGGCTCTGGAAAAAGTTAGAAAAATTTTTTGAATACCTCAATAATTAAAAATAGGTTTAAATAGGTTCAGACCTAGACATAAGAAATATATATATATACAATTACATAAGTATATATGTGCAAAATATATCAAAGTTATGGCAAATTCCTGGAAGTGAAATTGGGAATTTCAGCACTGACACAAGTGTAAGAGTTGAAATAGATTTTTAATGTAACATCATTTGTTTTGTTTTTTTTTTCTTCATCTTAATACAGTATGATTAAGAAGCACTTCATTCAAAATTTAAGACAAGGTTGGTTTCTGTCCATCTGACTAATATTGACAGTCCAGACACTAGTCTTGAGAGCAGGGCTGTTATTCCTAAAGGAACAGACTGCAGTTTGATCTGACTTGAGACTTCATGATGACTTGGACAAGGGCAAGGTAGGTTGCTCATGTGGGAATGGTCCAAGTCTCAGATCAATGTGAATAATCTTGTGCATGCAGCTGTTAAAATAAAATCAGCTTGTCCAACTTTTGGAAACAGCTGTTGCAAGTGAACAAGTAGGGTTTGATGTCTATCTTCTTCAACAAGCCCTAAATATTGAGAAAAGGACAACCTAGCCACTGCATATGAGGTAAACATAGAGACAAGTTGTGAGAAATCCGGGTTAGTCAGGACATAATGATTCCAACTAGTATGAGGCTGTTTGTAAGTTTACCTGATTGAAGAACTGCTCACAGCTTGTCAGAACTTCAGAGCTCTGTAACAGAATTGAAATGAATATATAGCAGCTTTCATTACACAGAAGCAAAAAATAATTGACATCGACCACCTGCTGAGAGAACATCAGTACTAATGTAATGAGCTTCAATTTGCAGAAGACAAAAAATGCTTTGTCACAGTGATGAACAGATACTACCAAACACTTGTCTTCCAAAGTGTCATGAAGAGCTGGAGTCCTTGAAAAGAGCATAGAAAGAAAATCATGCTCCATGATAGTTTTATGGAACTATCCACTCTGGCTGCTAGAGTCTGTGTGCCTCCTTATACGCCTAAATATGCTATTAGGAATATCAATAAATGCATATTCTAAATATGCTGTGCATATACACAAGTGTGTATACATATCCATACATATGCATATACATATATATGTGCACATGTCTTTATATTTGCATACAAACTTATGTAGTTGCAGTATACATTCATCCAAGAAGGCAAGCTGGAAAGCACAATAAATGGTCATGAAGAATTATCAAAAAGACCTCATAGCTCCTAGAAAATCCTTGAAAAAGTACTAAAATATACATGAAAATATAAGAACCCTCAAAATAGATGAATACAGATATATGAAGCTTTGCAGAGTCACCAAGGTCTTGAGGAGTTCCAGTAATGAACATAAGAAAGAAGTAACATAAATGATTGAAAATTTGGTATGCCCTGATGAAGGAAGGAAGAATCAGGAGAAAGAGTGTATTCTGTATAGCTCTCCAGAACCACCACACAATTGGAAAACTAACAAATCTACAAATCAGATGTTTAGAGGAATGAGTCCAGAGTATAAATGGTCACTAAACTGTTTAGAAGTCAGTCATTCCTTAAACCAATAAAAATTAGAAGAGAGGAAATATTTCAATATTTGTCTACACATGTCTAGAGGATAAATTCTTTAGAACTGCAGATGATGCTGATAAATAAACCTATGTCACAGCAGCACAGTCTTTAAATCAAATGAGGATTTGACCCACTAATGCTGAAAATGTCTCACTGGGGATGAATCTGGAGAATTATACTTCCTAGAAAGTCAGAGATTTTAGAAAACAATGAAATGCAGTCTGTGTTCTTTACAGAATATTGTCACAAAAAAGCATCCCTACAGTTCTGACTATGAGCTCTAATGCAAAAGCTGCTAAGAGACAACAACATTCTGGGAAGCAGTTCTGAAAATGATTAGGACTGAAGTAGCATGACAAAATCTTATTTTTATTTTCTTATATGACAATGTTATCTTCCTTCATCTGACATGTTTCTTAATCAAGCTGTGTTGCTTATTCTGCTCTGTGTGCTGAAGAGCATCACACCAGAGACCCCTTTTTTACAGAAATTTCATACAGACAGTTTTGTCCTTGCACATATGCAAATGAGGACAGAATTTGCCTGTATTTCTCCACTGACAAGGGAATTTTTACAATATTTGGTATTCTGTGTACACTATGTTGGTTAACAAGACTTTGATTCTGTCTTTCATAGGCTACATTTTGTTGCAAAGTTGTGAACATTTATTCAAGTTGGATATGCTTTTTTTCTCTACAGTCTATATGGAAAAATTAAGTCCAGCGCTTTGTGCCTTTGGTGGAATCACAGGAAACTTTGAAAACTAAAGAACACAGAGATAAGACCAGTATGTTATATCAGAATGCACTCTTAAAATAATAAATATCATAATGTGTAATCAAAAATGAAGTAATCCCTGAGCATAAAGGGGTTTCTAATAGAAAAAAAAAAAAAATCACAGAATTATATGAGCACTAGTATTGTATGAGCACCACACAGATGATCAAGAAAGACACACCTTATTTATGGGAGACTAGTATTATCTCCCATATGTTAACTCTGTATAGAAACAATATCTGAAAAAGGCCTTTATTTAAATTCTCTTATTATGTAATATTTAGGTAATTTGCAGAACTAAAAACCTCTGATGTGGCACTTAGGTGAAAATCTATGTAGAAATAAGGTTATAATTTTCATGTATCCACAGAGCTTTAAAAAGGGGGCAAGAGTCTCAGAAGTTCAATGCAGAATTGGACTTCTTCACCCTGCTCTGAACTCTCATCTAAGTTATTTTCAACTTTCATTATTATAAGGACACAAAATTTAATTAACCGCAGATTAAACCTTGGAACTAACTTTGGAACAGCATGTTTTGAAATATATACATTAAAAAATAAACAGTTGAATAGTCAAGGGCAACAGAAAATAATATCTTGTTCAGGTACACAACTGAATTTTCCAGTTCAGATACAAGTAAGGTATACAGGTTTGCAAGTTATGTAATTATTATATATGTATTTCTAGAGTAAGACAAAATAGGCTGATAGACTTAATCCATTAAAAAAACCCCAAAACTATATTCTTTATAAATATAATCCTAAGTGTCTAATGTCATTTTGAATGTAGACATATTTCTATTTAAAGCTTACATGGTACTTCCTGCTATTCATTGGTCACACTGGAAATTTTGAAGTAATGGTACCCACGTCAACCCCCTTTTACTCCAGTAGAACGGTAGTGTGCCTGTTTGAAGCATCACATCACCTAATACTAAAAAAAATCCTCCCTCAAGGTCCTGTAATTCACATCCTTCCATGAAAAATACCAAATTCTTTCCTCATGGCTTAAATACCAAACTAGAGTCTTTTTGGAAAATGTGTGCTGGCAATCCACAAGACATCCTATATTTAAACAAATTTTAAAGGATTTCCTGAAGGAGTATCTTTATTTATGGCTTATATGACCTAATGGTCTTTCCTGGACTTCACTCTATAATAAGACTATGAATGCTATAAAACAATTTAAAAAGTCAAGAAACGAGTCAGAATGATTTCAATTCTTTGAACCTGATTTTCAGTAAAGCCCCAAATGCATGCAAGGTATCAATATGTATTTGACTTCTCTACTGGATCAAGGTCTCTCTCCTGAAACAGTTCAAATAAAAGACAGTTGAGGATTTTGAATGAGAAAACCATGCTGGACTAGTACAATTACTGGTCTCAGATCTTTAATCAGATGATCACTTGTGTGATTAGTGGCTTCAGGGTATCTATCACACCACCTCTGTGTATTAGAAAGATATTATTGTACTCATTTTTAGTTGGCAAGCAGGTGTTGAATGATTTACTGAACACAGAACAGAGATTTACTCAAGATGGAGTGGGAAATTGAACTGTCTCAAATTTTATTTGTTGAAAATATTTTGCAGACAAAGAACAATTATTATTTTCAGTTTTTAGACCGGCACTTAAATTAAAGAAACAGTGAGAGAAATCTGCAATTCCACTCTTCAGTTGTCTTCTTCATTCACACAGACAAGGAAAATATTTATAACAATAATTGTAAAGCTTTTTGTCATAATTAAGTTGTGTGAAAATAGAAGAAACAATAACCTTAACATCTAGAATAGAAAAAGTACTAATGAACACTTGCAAACTTTGCATCAAGATTGTGTATATATTTATACCAGTATAAAGTATAAATGACTTACAAATAGAGTGAGGGTTTTTTGCTATGCCTTACTATGTGTTTTCAGCTAAAATTACATACTATAAACAGGATATGCTGTATATACCCTGGATCATCTGATACAGCAGCATAGCTGTTCTGCTATGCTGAAGCAGATCTGCACTCTGTCTTCAACACTGGTCAGGAACACATATATCAGATGAAGATGCAATGTACCCATGGTAGAAAATGATGGAGTAATATGCCTCCTTAAAACATATCTTTGTGCTCTTGTCAGTTAAATATTACCTTGTGCCCTCAAGAACAGTGGTAATGACTTGAAGCATGAAGGATTGAATCTTCTTGTTTCAAGCTGTGAAGTGTGACCAATATAAAAAGAAATACACTCTCCAAATGGGTCATTGCAAATATGCCTGTTACAGTATGCCTGAAACATATTATCTTCAACAGTACCGAAGAGAAAATACTAGATAGATTACTAGTCTGGTCTTGTATGCTTTCTGTTTCCTTTAAAATATGGAGAATTACTTACTATCCTTCAATTATTTTACTATATGACTTTACACTTATAAGTGTAGCCAATGATGGTGAGGATTAATATTTTGTAGACAATTATTTTATAGGAACCGAGATAAGACATAAGATGCCATGTTGCTTTACTGAAGGTGTTAAAAATTTGCCAATGACAGAGTTAAAATACTGAATGGAAATGTCTCTTTATTTTTATACTTAAATTCTGAAGCATATATTCAAATCTTAATTGAAAAAGAATATTTTTTTTTAATTAAATGAATAGTCAGAATGTTGAAGACAGTGTCATAAAGTGCAGAAGAGTAATATGATAATACTTTATAGTACACTAGGTAAAACAATACTGAAAATAATGCAATTATGCACATTGGAGAAAAAAATCCTATTTTTTTTTCATGTAAACACTGAAGAGGAGCTAGTACTGGTAGCTGTTAACTGCCAATTGTTAACCTTACTACTTAGACAAAGTTATTGTAATTATAATTCATAGTTCTATGAAAATATTAGCTAAATTGTAAAGAGTAAAAAAGCTAAAGATTGTAAACTAAAACCAAAATGTTTAAAAATTATGAAGAAAGGAAAAGAGAATAAAATTATTCCTGATCTCCATACCCTGAAGGAATAATAATACTTGAAAAGAAGTAAAGGGCATCAGGGATTATCAAAGATACACAAGCATTTCTGAAAAGAACTGACCTTTAAACCTCGGGCATGTAATGTAAGCCTGTAAAATTAGGGATTCCAAGAACAAGGTGAATAAGGAAGGAGTGTTTATTGTTCATCTTAAAACAGAAATGGACTTAAAGGACAGAAATCTTCAGACTGGAAGTTCAAAACAGCAGATATGCTATCACTTTGGTCATAGTTGAATTCTGTGCATGCAAGAAAATTATTGTCTCAGTTTGCATAGGCTCAAAACATTTCTTCCAATTTAAGGGGAAAAAAAAATATCATCAAGAATGATTCAAAGCAGTACCAGCTGGCTAATGGAAAATATAATATAACGATATGGTTGCTCCTTGCCACACACTGGTATCAAAACAGTTATAGAACTAGCTGTATTTTTTTCCTGATGTGGTATGGCTACTCTCATACAATATTATAGTACCTTTAAGCTATTACAGTGCTATTGCCCAATCTCTGTTTCTAGGATGGCTTCCTGTATCTTGTCCTCTACTACTGTATCATCATCCTTACTTTATTCCCTTCTTATTCTCTTAAGCTACTGTAATTAATTCAATGTCGAGAGCTATCTCATTTTCAAAAATACATTTACTAATATATATGGTTTATACATGTATATGTGAATATATATATATCATGTATACATTAATATATACACACACACACATTGTAGGTACACTACAGTGTGATACAAATTTATAAAATTATAACTATTAGTAATATTTGCTTGGTTTGAGGGACATTTCACTATCATTAGAAACTACTAGGTAGTTTAACAATAACAGGTGGTATGGTTATAGAATTTAGTTTTGAACTTTAATGAAGAATTCATATCCTCGCTACATGAACTACTGAAATTTCAAGTGTGAAGAAAATAATGGAGAAAACCCAGATCTTCAGACATAAGATGGCTTTGGATTCAGTTGCAAATCACTGATTTGAAGCAAAGCATTTTGCCTTCTGGCAAAATATTACTGCTCCAAAATAACAACCATGAATGTGAAGGAGATTCTTCCAGCTTCCTGTAAGAGAACTTGTCCTAAATTCTGACAAGACATGCAACAGATGTGGTTTATGACTTTCCTGTTTTATGATACAGTCACTTCTACAACCAACATAGGTCAATATTTTTAAAAAATACACATGCATTTCTCTGGCTCAAAAATATTTACTATAATCTGTAAGTAGAATGAAAGACAATATACTTACTCAAGACACATGACATCTAAGTGACTGCTGCAACAGAAGAAATGACCATTGTTTATTTGCCAGATGGCTGTAGCATTCCAATTCTTTTTTCAGCTCAAATTTAGCACTGAGCTATACTCAATCTGCATGTCATAAATGGGTCTGTAAAAACTTCTTTTAAATACATCAAGATTTTTCTTTAAGAACCATTAGTCATAGGTTGGTAGACATGGTTACATGGACAAGGCTATCCTAGAGTAGAAGTTACAGTCAGACAGCTTGTGTTTTGAGTCTTTTTATGATGGCTGGGTGTATAACACATTAGAGTAATGAGACATAGCCAATTAATATTTTCCATCTCTAAAGATCTCTTTTTAAATTGTGGTTTGTTGTTTTGACAGTTCAGTGGGTTTACATTTTAACGCAATATAGAAGAAAAGGTAAGCATGTCAATAGTGGTCAATTTGAAAATACCAAAACTTAGCTTCCCTAACAGAATTTTGCAATTTTTGTCTCCAATTGAAATCCTGACTTTCCACTTAGAAGTAAATAGTTTATATATGATGCTGTTAATAAAGCAGTTGTTTTACTCTGAAGTAATTTACACCACCAGTAATTCCAATAACATAACATTGCTGTCTCACAAAATAATCCTCAAAAATAACTGAAAATAAACTAACATATTGAGTAATTAAGTTCATAAAATCATGTATAAAATTAAATTCATAAAGTGAGAAGTTAAAGGGTTAAGAAATTATAATCCCTTCCATTTCTGTTATCCATGCAGAATGCAGTATTTATACTTCTATATAAATTCTTAGCTTCTCTACTCCTCATGATTTACAGTCTAATAAATGTCATCATATAACAAATTTTACCTTAGATTTAGCTTTAATCATCTTGAATTTGTGCTGGTCAGCTGAGGACCTCATCATTCCTAGGATAATAAAGCTTTCACACTAGAAGCCTTGGTCAACACAAAGTCAGCTGCCATGATGGCTGTTGACCATTGCTTAGTAGACTGAATTATTTGTTTGATTACTTGAATGGCACTGAGGTATAGCGGTAAAACAGTTTATGATTGCAAGTCCCATTTCTAGTGCTCACATGAAAACAAAATATGTTTTTCATCATCATGATGCTAATAGTAGGAGAAAAAGCAATATTAAGGGGACAAAGGTATTGATGAAACACAGATTTGAAGGTTAGATTTCAAGTTTCTCAATTCTGTCAGTTCAGCAGTTTCAAGCACAAGAATTTCTGATATCTTGCACTGATAAGTATCTGCTGCTAAGCATCTAATAAGAGTCACTTATTAGTGTGTCATGAAAGAAAAGATTAAACACCATTTATTTGGTTTCTTAATTCCAACATAATTTCAGAATTTAGATTACAATTTTCCTTTCTCAAGTTTAACCTGTGGCTCAGAATGAGAGCCATGGTGAATGCATTTGAATCTACTGTCTATTTGAAAGTAATTGGTGGCCTGCCATGTTGCAATTCAGCACTTTAAACCTCAGTAGGCACTAAACTATTTTTTTCATTGAGGTTATTATTATTATTAGTGGTAGCTGAAGGAGTATGAGGAATATTTGCACAGAGGTTGGTAGCTTGGCACTAACAAGGAAGAAATTGCAGGTGATGGCATATTTTTGAAACAGCTGGGAAGCTTACTTATTCAAAGCTCTCAAAAATAAATAAGAGATAATCACTTAACTATGCACTTATAGTAAATGACTTCTGGGAAAGGAGTACAAGCAACTCACATCAAAGATTTATAATCCTTATTTTCATAATTCAATCTGCAAGGTTTTCCATTTGAAACAGACTCAAAGAGCAGGATAGGATTTCCACATGGGAAAGTGGCCATTATTCTTTGCATTCTGGTGCAGGATTTATTGTTCATTTCAGAAACCCACCTTCAACAAACAGAAAACAACACATAAAAACCACAGATTCCTATTTCTTCATCACAGCTATGACCACTCCAAAAAAAAAAAACCCAAAAGACTAAAAAGACCTGACTATGTTTTGTCCTTTGGTTCATGCACCTCCACCTCTGTCAGTCTGTTGGGAATGAGCATTGCTACCACTGGGGTACAGGAGACAGAGTGGTCTCCACTCTTCTCTCCAGTCACAGGACAGATCATATATATGAGAGTGATGGTTAATTATAATTACAAGCTAAAAATAGCCATATGATAACTAATTAAAATAGTGAATTATTTGACTTTCTGGAAACATCTACAGGACTTTGTTATTAAAAAGGTTCTGGAAGCAGAAGCAAGTTCTAGACTGTTAACTGACTGGTTTATTATAGGAAAAAAATGTGTTTCTGTATATTAATAAATCATTCGAATTCTCTAGACTATCTTAAGATGAAGATAAACAACTTGTTTACAAATATTCAGAAAAAGTGGTTAAAATAACCAAAATAACAGAGACATTTGAAAAGAACTTTCTTCCAATACTGATGCTTTCATCTTAACTGAAATAGGCAAGCATTGTGAATTCAGTGGCTTGTGATATCCAAGCAGTTATAGATAAATTTGATAGACTTAAGGACCTGATATTTTGATGTGAAATAGTGAACTATTTTTCTCCCCAAACTGACTATTTTAAAAGAAAGTAAGACATTTCTTATATTTTTTTTTTCCTGTGTGCCTTTTTGCTAGAAAGTCTTTGTATGTCTTGAAAGTCCAAAAAGACTTTTTTTACTTCATTAGTTCTTCATACTTTTATCACTCTAGCAAAGACAGGAAATGAATTGACCTCAGACTGTACTAAGTCTTCTCTCCAGAACTCTTGAGCTACATATTGCTGTTTCCTTCAATACACAGTTCAGATATGTTCAGTACTCTATTCAGTATAACAATCAAAAGTCGAGGAGAAACTATTTTAGAAGTAAGTTTCTCATTTTCTAACACAAACTGTGGGGGTTTTCAAGTCCATGAACAAATATAGCAGAATACAATTTCTACCTAATTACCAAAATATATAAATATAATTCATAAAAAGAAAGCACAACAATGAGAAAAACACCCAAAATGCCACAAGTTACACAGTCAGTCTTCAATGATGCTGAAGATGCCAGCTGAATTCTGCATAAAACACATAATAAATTAAATATCCACTTCAATCACCCACTAATGCATTATCCCCTGTATTTGTCTTTATCTTCTTTCTCTTGTTCCTTGATTTGAAGTTAAACTTAAAGCTTTTGTTAAGACCATATCCTTTCCTCATGTCAGCTCTCCTGTCACCGCTGAATTATCAGGAAACAGACGGAAGGAGAAATAAATGCCATCCAGTCTGGCACTGGCAAGGATTGCTATGACATTTTTGTTATCAGATGCACAGAAACAATTTCAAACCAGGAAATTGTAAAGAAACAACATTCTATAATCACAGAGAAATATTAAGTTAATATTAAGTGTTATTTGTAGTAAAATAATTTTTTCTTTGTTCAGCTTTAAATATAATTTCAATCTGATGATGCTCTTTTCAACTTAATGTCACCCCAAATGTTCAAAGCTCACTGGTTTATTTATGTTCAGTGTTTCCAAATCTGATTACCATTATTATTTAAAGGTTAAATTTGTGTTTGCTGTTTATCTCCTTAAAGTTTAAACTGACTCAAAAATATTACTCTGAATTATGTATATTTTTTCTTGCATTATTACATTCAGAAAGTACTAGTTTATTCCAAAAATGTGAGCAGTGAAACCTCTGCCCTTAATTTTTGGCCTTAGAATACAAGCATCAGACAAAAATGCTCACCTCTCTCCCAATATGACCTATTCACCATTTCATTCTGTACCATTCAGTGTTAAAATGATTTTTACAAACTGGTGTGGGATAATGCATGAAGAACAGTTAACTGGTTGAGAAAATAATTTTACTGCTGCTTTGAATCAAATTGTATGGTTACTACAGGGGAGTTGAGTGTTTCCAGACCCATTCCCTGTAAATATTCTCCATTCTCTTTTTTCTCTAGTATGATGACATAATTATTTAAGGCATGACTTTTCTATATTAGCTTTTTTATTAGATGTGGGATATATATGTATATATACATATATATAATTAAAGCACACTAGCTTTTCTCATAAGTTTGAAAAAGCACAGATTGTAATGAAATATATAGTCATGCCCCAATTTTACCATTCCTATGCTGAAGTCAGCACATAATAGCTCATACAATGGAGAATGCTGATATGCCAACATGTCAAAGACAGAATCAGGTAATCATTCTGTTTCTTTGAACAAGACTCCCTTGATGCTTGGCCAAGTAGTTGTTTAGTTACATATTTCCATGCCTATCTGTCAATCTCTTTCAGGGTGTAATGCACTATGGAGTTTTGTGAGACTTTGAGGATTGTTATTTTTGCATCTTTCCCTACGTATTAGAGAAATTACAATTTATCCATACATAAGGTATGCAGCCTGGGCTTTTTTTTAATTTTTCATAATTATTATTTTAGTAGCTATCATAAATCCTACAGTGTAAAACATGAATTCATTCTTCCTAGAAAGGAACTTTACATGCCAAGAATTGTAATTCTGCAGTCCTTAATGACGCTACCACAGTTTCATCTATACTATACATCTATACATCACATCAATACACATTGTTAGGATCAAGCTTAAGGTAGTGCCTTCTCCAGAGCATGGGAAGAAATAGATCTGCAAATGAATTGGCATTATTCTCCACTCATTCTTCTCCCAGGAAAGCTTACTTCTAAACTTGAGTCATGCTTCGTACCAGCCACACCTTCCTCTGCTATCATACCCTGTTAAAGTACATATGATTTTTACACCAATGTCGTCCAACATGGTTTATTTGTTTTTTTTTTTTCAGAGGAAATAAAACCATTTCCATCATAAAAGTACAATTTAACAACTTTACTAAGTCAGATAGGATCTATGCTATTTTTCTTTCTTATGCAATATATAGATTTTTAAAATCCATATGATGTAAATGGCATTCCTCTAACAATACTGTAATAAGGTGGGTTTCAGTACTTTTTAACTTGAGCTATAACAGCCTTGCAAGTGAATCTGATGCTTTAGTAGACAAAATGTCATCCGAGTACACTGAAGAATAAATCATACAAGCCCACCCTTCTGATGAGTACCTGGAAAGTCAGTGCATTTAACAATACATTGATTAAAAATGTCCTTCTGATGGAAAAATTGTAATATAATATATTACAAGAACACACAATTTTTTTACATGACCTGATATCTCATGGAATGCTCAGTTTCTATTACAAGCTTGTGCTATTTTTTTTGTGCAGGGAGTAGGTGTTGAGAAAGTCCAGTACTAAAAATTATTAATAAGCTATATTCATTCCTGTTAGCCCTCACTTTACTGTCATTTTAAGGTGAGGGAATATATGCATGGTACTTAAGGAATAATGCAGAAAAAAAAAAAAAAAAAAAAAGAAAGAAAAAAACCAAACCAAAACAAAAAAACAAAAGCAAACAAACAAAAAACCAAAGCCACCTATTTTTTCAAATGTTATTTAATTTTAAAAGCACCGAGAGAAACATTTATT
>JANIJG010022402.1:11934-30260 GCA_024611175.1 Megaceryle torquata
CCCTGCTCTGGTTGCAGATGGCCCTGCTCCCTGCAGGGGGTTGGACCAGATGAGCTTGAAAGGTCCCTTCCCACCCAGACCAGTCTGTGATTCCATCACATGAGGACAGAGGGCTATTTCCCACGAAGGCACCAGCTGGTACCAAGGAGCAGGGTGCCGGGATCACTTTTGGTCTGGCATCGTGATTTCCCCGGCGCGATGGGCGCTCCGTGCAGCGTGCAGGTGCTACTCACAGCACGCTGGAGTCTGGCAGTAGGTGGAGGGCACCCACAGGCTGGAGGAGCCGGTGTCGAACAGCACCAGGAATTTTTGCGGGGGGGTCCCGATGCTGATCTCCCCGAAGTAGGAGGCCTGCAGACAAGAGATGGGGTATCTCCGTTGGCTGCAGGGTCAGGGACAGACCAGACTTTAGCCTCCCAGCCCTGTGCTGGCGTCCCAGCTCTTTGCAGGGTGTCGGGAATGCCAGGCTCCCTCTTGCAAACACCAAAGCAGGCAGGGATGGACTGAACATTCCTCCCAAAAGACACAGTATTAAGTTTTTTCTTTGATTATGCCTTTTGCTACATACAGAAAAGCATCGCTTTTCATGGCTGGGGGAAAACTTTTCTAAAGTCTGAAACAGAAGCTTAATAAAGGAGGCTAAGGGTGAAGAGGTCGCTCCAGCAGCTGGGAAGGAGGAGGGAAAGGTGAGTGCGGTGGAGGGAGAGGCAGTGAGAGGACCCCAGGGTACTCACATCCAGGTGGTTGGTTATCGGCTCGTTCACAACAAACTCCTTGCTGAAGCGATATTTCTTAACTGGGTCGTATTTCAGTTTGTTCAGGTATTCCTCCAGCACTCCAGCCTCCCTCATTTTCTCCCGTATGGATTTGCCTTTCTTCAGATGGATTCTGCACAGAGGGAAAAATAAAAACAATCCCAAAACACAGCAGGACATCAGAAGAAGATCCATTCTCTGGGCTCCTTTGATCTCTGCCACGATGGGAGCCCCTCGCTCGGCTGCCTTGCACATTGCCAGGTGCTGCCCTCCCAGCCCTGGATGCAGCCCGGACTAGGACCACAATGGTCTGTAGAGATGCAGGAAGCTGGAACGACTCCTGGTTAGACTTGGTCAGCACCCCTGGGGACGCCATGAAGCTCATGCAGGTTACAGCTGCCGCCAGGCTCTGTTATCTGCCCTGCTCTTTCTGCCACAGTGGCTGCGGCAAGACACTCACCTCACCAGCCCCTCTGAGAGCTGAAGACACATCAGGGCTAGGATGAGCCACTTCATGGTGCAGGAGTTGTCCAGTGATCCACGCACAGCTTCTTGGAAACTGCAGCAGATGCGCTGAGCTGCCCTGACTCTCCAGTTTTATACTGGGAAGCAGTGCCCCCCCCCTTATCTGCTGACCTCTGTTTTCCATTACCATCACGTGCACGCTGGCTTCAAGGGTTTCTTTGTATTTTGGCCACAAGGATTTTGAGGAGTCTGTGTCCTTAGCGAGGTGCTCAGGTGAGAATAGAGCAGCACAGGTCTTCGATAGCAAGATCAAAGTGTTACCATCCGATAAGAGGCCAGCTCTTATCGCAGCAAAGAGAGGAGTGACCCAAACGTCACCATGGTGGGGTGTTATCTGGGCTCGTCAAAACCTGTTCCAACTGTTTCCCAAAACAAAAGCGCTCACAGGTCTTGGCGCAGGATGGAACCGCGTCAGACTTTTGTCTGCCGCTCTTCCGCCCGGCCAGCCCAGCCACCCGCCCGCAGGGACCTTCTGGTGTGGAAGAGGGATGGCTGCTGGTGTTGAGGGCTTTTTTTTCCCAGGGCATGGTGCAAAGAGCTGAAGCCAGCTGCTTTGCTCCTCATTGCAGGAGCTTGGTGAGCTCATGAGGTTTCTTCCTGTTTTCTCATAGGTGATTTCTAATGCTGTTCTTGTCTTCTGGGCTGCCCTTCTCCACCTGTGTTCAGGGCTGGGGCTCCCAGCATAAGAAGGATATGGACCTGTTGAAGAGGGTCTAGAGGAGGGTCATGAAGATGATGCTCTGCTGTGAGGTCAGGCTGAGAGCTGGGGGTGTTCAGCCTGGAGAAGAGAAGGCTCCAGGGAGGCACCTAAAAGGGATCTACAGGAAAGCTGGAGAGGGACTCTTTACAAAGGCATGTGGGGCACAGGACAAAGACTGATGGTTTTAAACAGAGAGAGGGGGGTTTTACTTTTGATGTAAGACAGACATTTTTTACACTGAGGGTGGTGAGAGCCTGGCCCAGGCTGCCCAGAGAGGTGGTGGCTGCCCCAGCCCTGGCACCATTGCAGGGGAGGTTGGCCGGGGCTCTGAGCACCCTGCTCTGGTTGCAGATGGCCCTGTTCCCTGCAGGGGGTTGGACCAGATGAGCTTGAAAGGTCCCTTCCCACCCAAACCAGTCTGCGATTCTAAGAATCATCAGCCTCCCAGTTCTTCACTATCCTCTCCTCCAGGTACAGCTCATTTCCGTATGTCATACACCTCGATCCTGCTTCTGCTTTCAGACTATTTTGGGCAGAAATCACAGTTTTCCTTTTTTTTTTTATATATATTTTGTGGAGCAACTGGTTCCCTTTCCAGCCTGCATTAAAAGGCAGGTGCTGTGCCTCCCTGCATGGGGGAGGTTTAGCTCCCCGGTGGAAATAGCCCTTGGGGTTTAACCCACCCAGTGGCTCCTGGCGCCAGCACAGGAGGTCAGGAAAAGAGAACCACAAACACAGACCTGCCCAAGTGCCAGTAAACACCAAACAGACCAAAACATTTTCAGTTATAACCTAAATATTTTCTAGCAAACGAACACAAATGTTTTGGGTCATAACCTAAATATTTTCTAGCAAACGGATCAAAACATTTTTGATTGTAACCTAAACATTTTCTGGCCAATGGACCAAAACGTTTTCAATTAGAAGCTAAATATTTTCCCAGACCTCCTCTGGCCCATCTTGCATCCCCAGTCCGAGCAGCCCAGCTCTTCAGGGTGGGGATATCGCTCCCTCCATCACCTGCCGATAGCCCGAGGTCGCTATCGCCGCGCTTATCCTGTGTCAACGCTCAGCACAGATTTGAGTCCCCTGGGAGCACCAGGGAGTGCGCGTCCTTTGCGGGATGTCGACACTATAATAAAACAATTATCTTGTTTGCTAGCAGGATTGATAGAAAGATCAACTTATTAAGATTGGATAAAAAGCAAATTCTGGCTGAAAGCAAAGAGTGGTTATCAAAACGTCAATACACCGAGTGTTATCTGCAGGTCCCCACAGGGACTCAGCCAAGAGACAAAGGAATAAGGTGCCCTCTACAGCACACACACACACTTTCTACTTTGGGCTCTTCTTCACCCAAAGTTAGACAGCACTTGTTTGCCGAGGCATCTTGTCCAACGGGAATTGAGGACTTAAGGTTTCCATCGTTGGAGATCCCTTGTCCCTACGGGGAGCCCGACTCCGACACCAGCACCATGCTGGTTTGGCTGGGGTAGGGTTAATTTTCTTCACAGCAGCTGGTGTGGGGCTGTTTGGGGTTTGCGCTGGAAACGGTGTTGATAATACAGGGATGTTCTGGTTATTGCTGAGCAGCTTACATAGCCTCAAGGCTTTTCTTGCTCCTCACCCCACCCCACCAGGCTGGGGTGGGCAGGAGGTTGGAAGGGGACACAGACAGGACAGCTGACCCCAGCTGACCCAAGGGATATTCCAGAACATTTGACATCATGCTTGGCATAAAAAGCTGGCGGGAGGAGGAGGGAGGGACACACACACACGTTTGGAGTGATGACAGTTGTCTTCCCAAGTCACCATTCTGTGTGCTGGACCCCAGCTCTCCCAGAGATGACCAAGCACCTGGCTGCCCATGGGGAGTGGTGAAAGAACTCCTTGCTTTGCTCTGCTTGCATGGGCAGCTTTTGCTTTACCTACTGAACTGCCCTTATCTCAACCCACAAGCTTTCTCAGTTCTACCCTTCCCATTCTCTTCCCCATCCCATGGTGGGGAGTGAGCGAGTCGCTGTGTGGGGCTCAGTCACCACCCAGGCTGCTCCAAAGCAGGACTTCTCCTCAGGGCCAAGCTCTGGGCATTTCTCCTCCTTTGCTTTCAATGTCTTCTCTGTTGGTGCAATCACCCAATTCCTCCTATGTTCAACCTACATTCATAGTACATCAGTTTCCAAGGCAACTTCATGATTTCCTCCTGATGCTCAGCTCGGTAGAGATCGGGTCTACACCCCCATGACCAACTGTCAGTGATTGTTCTGCCCCAAAGAGAGACACCAGGAAAGAGTCAGTGGCTTCAGAGCCTCAGTTCCCATATTACACAGACCACAGAACCTCATCCAAACATTTCTGCGAGTTCAGTTTCCAGCTCCAACAAGCAGCACATGGAATTGTCCTGCAGATATCCCCATAGGTCACCAGCCAAGAGGGGAAAGGTGCTTGTCTCTGCAGACAAGTTTCTTTTCACCCCTCTTTTAAGACTCACCAGGGGGAAGCCAGCAACCACAGCTCCAGGTAGAACACCTAAGGACACGGATATTATTCCTTCATGGAAGGGAGACCTGGAACACAAAGAGTGCAAGGAGCCCGGCTCGAATTGCATGAGGAGAACTGGTGATAGTTGGCCTGGCTTTCAATTTTAAACAAAAAGTGAAGTTCACTTTGAAAGGTGACAGTTGTCTCTTGGCAGCATGCACAGAAGACAGGACCAGCAGGTAGTCATCATATTCCATTTATTCTGTATACATTCGTAGTGCACATTAACGTAAGACAGGAGCACTCCTCGGGTCTCGTCGCGCTGCTGCTGTTCTTCGCCTGTAAGGTTACACCCGGATGAGACAGAGAGAGGGGCTGGATGGATTCCATAGAAATAACCTGAAAAAGCAACTACACAGTGAGATCCACCCCTCTGGTCAGAGCGACCGACTCCCCGGTGGCCAGAGCCCCGAAGCACCTTTGTTTTTCTGCCACATCAGAAATGTTCAGTATCAAAGACACCGGGACAAGTAACAACAAGGAGACTCACATGGGAGAACGCGAGATAACACTGATGGGTCAGTCAACTGTAAAAATCACATTCACTTATGGAAGAAAAAACAAATTAGATCCCTTCATTACAATTAGCCTCTTCCATACCTTGGCCTGTAATTGCCAACTTCAAAGCTCTCAGGATTTCCACTCGTGTATTCACCTTCAGTCCTGCTGGGTAACAGGATTCTAAACTTGTTCTGCTACCTGCGTGCGGCATTTCAAGACAAGCCAAGTTTGGGGGAAAAGACAAAACTTCCCAGAAAGACCAATGGCAGCCCTCCCGGAAGGTGAATTGAGGCAACGCGTTCATTAACGGTCATCCGTTAACGGTACTTCACAGTCAAGATGCTACCCGAGAGGGCCGAGCAGCATCGCACGGAGGGACAGAGGAAAGACCTGGGGTGAAAGTGGCTGAGACAACAGGCAGCTGGGATACCAAGCCCTGGTTTGGTTCTTGTCCCAGTGAACATGGCTTAGGTAATAAAAATAACAACCCTTCAGTAACAACCAACACGCTCGAGTCTCGGTGGAAATACCGACCCTTTACCCCTCACGACCCAGCCTCTCCTTTGCCATCCTCTCCCCGTGGGGCAGGCACAGCTCACAGATATTCCACCCTCCTTCCCTGGGGGAAAGCAGGCACATAAAATGGGTTAAAAGGAAAAAAAAAAAAGAATCAAAAAACCCCCTCCCAAGATCAAAGACAACTGAGCACCAGGAGGAGAGACATTCCTACCAACAGGTTCTGGGGGAAGGGTAAAAGATCTATTTATGCATTCGTTGGGGAAGAATTATCAGGGGAAGAAGTCTGATTGATTAACTCAAAACTCAAACAAGAACCACTTAAAAAGGTTAAGACCATCAAATTCTCTCCGTGCAGCACACAGCTGCTCACCGAGTCATCCCCTGAACTTCAGTCTCGCGAACAGGGGAAGGAGCCCAGCGAAGACACAAGGCAGCTCCCAGTGGGGCCACACAAACCAGCGACACTCACGCTGCTGGGTCTTAGTTCCCTCCTGGTCACTTGAGTGGCATCAGTTGGATGCACAGAGCCCTGGATTAATCCTTTTTAACTCCCAACCAGACTCCCGGATGCAGGCACACAGGGTGAGGCAGCCCACCCACTGGGAAAGTCCAGCAAAGTCTCCTGGAGGACTCAGAGCAAAAGCTCCGAGATCCATCTTTACCAGGTGCCACAATGACACTTGTTGCATAAATCTGATTTTCAACCCAAAGGCAACAGGAACAAGGGAAGATTCCACGGGCTTATCAGACGGGATCCCTCCTGCCCATCACCCAAATCAAAGAACTGAAGGAATGAGAAAACGTCAGCTCCCACGTCCTCCCCTTTCATCCCAGTACCGGTTCCTCCTCCGAAACCGTCTGCAGTGTGGCCACTAGAGGAAGCTGCGACCCCGGCCAGCGCAGCTCAGGCTGCTACACAGGCAAAGATCCCCAGCAGTGACACTTCTGCTGCCGGTGCCCTCGGAGCTGGTCTCAGTGCTCCAACACCACTGCGAGCCTCCCTTCCCAGCCCCAGGACAAGGGGCACTGGGCACCAACTGGAACCCAGGAGGTTCCAGCTGAGCAGGAGGAGCAACTTCCTTGGTGGGAGGGTGTGGGAGCCTGTGCCAGGCTGCCCAGAGAGGTTGTGGAGTCTCCTTCTCTGGAGAGATTCCAAAGGCTCCTGGGCCCTGCGCTGCTGGGCCCCCTGCTCTGGGTGACCCTGCTGGCTGGAGCAGGGGGGTGGCACCAGGTGATCCCCACAGGGCCCTTCCAGCACCCACCACACTGGGATTCTGGGAACAGGAACTCACACTGTCTACAGACCCTCACACCAGCCTCATCCCACCCGCTGGAGACGGGCAGCCAGGAACATCCAGGCAGCAGCCCCAGGCCTCCCTTGCTTTTGCCCAAGGCACAATTTTCCACCCAACTGCATCTTCCTGCACCTGCAAACCAACCTGCAAACCTCCCGTGCGGGTGGGAAAGGGCCCTCGCCTCTTCCTCCCTCCAAATATAAAACATTTTGCCCTTTCTTCCCTTTCTGGAGAGAAGAGGGGAATAAATATTTCACATTTCTCAGCTCAGGCAGTGGAAAGGAAGGTTCATAGGAGGCTTTGCCCCGTGCTGCCCTGTGGGAGTTGCTCTTGCTGTCCCACAGGGTGACACAGCTTAGAAACTCTTGATTTAAATAGTTTATTTAAAGCTTTAGGCAGTTATTTAATATATATATAAACAATTTCTTCTCTTCCCTAAACGAAAGCTAGATTTAGGGGGATATATTACTTGTCTTTTTTTGTTATCCTTCAAATAAAGTCATTTGGTACATATATAAAAATATATTACTTGTTTCCTTTCAGTTATACATTACACAAGGGCTGGGGCAGAGCAAAGAAGGGAAGACGAGCACAAGGACTTCCAAATTAAAATCAAAAAAGGGAAAACCGGTGATTTTAAGCCTGCAGTGCACTTTGAATTTCTAGTGCAACAAGAGGCCAAGAAATCCACATTCTGCCGACCCAGGCGTGGCATTACTCACACTTCTATCGCTTTTTCTGCGCTGCATAGCTTATGTCCTTGCTCCAAAAGGGTCGTGGTTCAAGATGAGATTACTGAGCACCAAAACCAAAAAAAGGTTGAACTCAAAAATCCAGAAATCAAGTTTCCAGACCTCAAGCAGCAGGCTGCAGCTGGATGATGGGGTTCTTTCCTCTTCCACACCAGAGCTCACTGACTGAAAACGTTTAGGACAAGAACCCAGCAAAGTCTGGCAGCGTTTCTGCTGTCAGCAGGACAGGCTGCAGAGCACTGGAGTGCTCAGCTCCTATCCCAGGGAGGAAGGTGAAGAAAAGGCAGCAGAAAAGTGGGATTCCAGAGCACTTCTGTCTCATGGAAACAGCTTATAATGGCAAAGAATAATCCAGGGAGGGATTAAGCTGCAGCGTGTCACCGCACAGAGAGGGGTGGTGGAACATCCTGCAAGGGGAGAGCAGCAGAGCCCCTAACTCAGGACCTCACACAGAGACGGGACAGCTCGGCTTAGACTCAGCCCTGGTATCAAGGGAAAAATCCACATCAAAGGCCACAAATTTCCCCGAGAGCCGGTATTTAGCCCTTCCAAGTCCATAGCTGTAGGAAACAAACTGCACATTCACTCCAAATGCTGCTCAAACATTTCTCATGGACCCAGCCAGGCACGTGGGTGGAGGCAATGACTTTGATACCACTCCAAGCTCGGCTGCCTGGCAGCTCCACTTGCGCTCCCACGTCTCCCGTTTCCCACCCACCCCACGACACGTCAGCCCCGGGGTAAAAACTGTTTGATTCACAGCTGCTCTTTTCCCCAAGAACAGCTCAGCAAAGCCACCAACCTCTTCCGAGATCTGTCCCCCAAACAGAGGACATGAGCCACAGCTCAGTTTCATCTTGGCACCGGTTTTGGCAGTTACCACTGGGATGCGAAAGAGCATTTCATAAATAAACAAGTAAACAAATAAATAAATCAAGAACACTTCTGAACAGCCACCAAGAAGAACCCTTAAAAAGCAAACCAGGATACGGTACAACTGAAGTTTTCTAGACCAAACCTCAGCTCCCCCTCACGGTTGCGGTCTTCCCCTCCTCGCTCAAAGCAGGGTCTCTTCAGGAAACGAGGTCTCTGTGATCACAGTGTCTGTGCCCATGGCTCTCTGTCCTCCTCTACTGATTTCTAGATTTGCCCGATTTATGTTGAAACTGAGAAGAGGACAGAAAAATAAAAAGCTCCTACGAGCTTCAAGAAAATAGGAGAAAGGAGCAGGTTGAGGGGGAAAAGACCGCAGCATGAGTTCTCGAGTCATCAGGGATCAGCGAAACCCCCAAGGCAAAACCTGACTTTGGAGCAGCCCGGCTGCTGGGCTCACCTGGAGTCTCAAGGCAAGAAATCCAGGGGAGATGGGCTGGATTTGCAGCCAGGCTGCTGGCACCGTGCACAGAGCTGCTGGGCAATCGGAACTCACGGCTGAATCCGCACAGTGCTGCTACGACCCTGGCACCTTCTGCCCGTCTCACCCGAAACTGAACTTTCAAAGAGCATCATCAAATGCCCCAAAAGGAAAAAAATGTTCTTCAGTAGGAGGGTGGTGAGACTCTGGAATAGATTGCCCAGAGGATGCCCCCTCCCTGGAGGTGTTCAAGGCGAGGTTGGATGAGGCCTTGAGCAACCTGGTCTGGTTGAGAGGCATCCCTGCCCATGGCAGGGAGGTTGGATTAGATGAGCTCTAAGGTCCCTTCCAGCCTAAGCCATTCTGGGATTCGGTGATGAAAAGGCTTTAAAAACGAACTACATGGGACAGATGGAGAGAGGAAGACGGACAGATGGACAAGCCTTAACATCAGCTGTAGGAGCCATCCCGTGACACCAGGTAATGGGGTAAAGGGAGAAGCAGAAGGCAATGGGCGAGGGGAAGTCACACCAGGCAACACACCGAAGGGCGGGTACCGAAGCCACGACACGGGGCTCGCACTCGGCGCTCCCCTCACAGGGGCAGGTCAGTGCTGTTATGTCGAGTTTTCCGCGAAGTCCCATCATCTTTGGGCAGGGCCTTTTGCAAACTGGACATGGCCGCTGTCTTTTTGAGGTCAATGACCGCGTAGGAGTCCGTCCGGCGGGCTTCGTGGGCGGCAGGAGGTGGGGCACGGGGGACCGTCGGGTTCTGATGTCCCTTGCGCGGCTCAGCCTCCAGCTCCACCTGGATGTAGTTGAGCTGCCGCGGCTGCTCGGGACAGGGCCGGGGGAAGTCGAAGCTGAAGACGCTGGGGACGCAGCCGAGACGAGGCTTGGGCAAGAAGCGTCGCTGGCCGCTGCCCCCGTGCAGCGCGGTGTTCTCCGAGTTCATGTAGTTCTGCAGCGGATCTTCTTCTCCAGCTTCCGAGTAGCCGTTGGGGGAAGGCGTCGGCACGTCCCCGGCACCCGGATCCTCCTCGGCCTGCCGGAGGGGCTGGAACTCCCACACCGGGGGCAAGGACGGCAAGTTCTCGTAGTGCAGCAACGCCGTTCTGCGGTGGGCGCAGCCGCCCGTGTCCTCCCGAGTGAGTTTCAAGCGCCTGCCTCGGCAGAGCGAAGAGGTGCTGGGGGGCAACAAGCCATTGACGTTCTCGTAGACGCACTGGGGTGAAGGACACTCCTCCTCGCGCTCGTTGTTGTTGTTGTTGGGGGGGCAGAAGCGCGTCCTGCACTCCTGGTGATGCCGACAGATGTGTCTGTAGTTGGACTTGGGACCTAAAACAAACTTAACCTCCCCTGGCTGCAGAAAGACCTGGGGATTGCGGTCTTCGAGGGAGCAGCTGTGGTTCCTATGGGGGAAAGAGGGGTGGGCTTCAGGCAAGGAGTGCATACAGTGTCGGCCCCGCAGCTGCTGGTCACCATTGGCCGTGTTGACGTAGGTGTGGGACTGCAAGGAGAGAAGCAGAGGGCCAGTGAAAGGAGAAGAGGCAAGAGCAAAGCAGCTGAGAAACCAACAGCATTGGAACATTTGGTGGGGGTTGATGAAGCAGGAGGAGATGAAAGAGTTTCAGAAGTTGAAGAGTTTGGGAAGCAAAGCACAAAAGCCATTTCTGGATTTGTGGGCTAAAAGAGAGACAAAAAGGAGTCCAACTGCAGAAGACACACATCATCTATTTCACGCTCGATGAGTACGGCACAGAACAAAAAGCAAATACTTCCTTGAGTGATACTGCAGCACTCACATCTACCTGGGCTTCTCTGACAACGGCTGGATTTGGTAGGGAAAAAAATCTTAAATTCCAAAAGTGAGAACAAAGAGCTGAATATCAAAAATGAAAATAAAAAGAGTTTGAACTTGGGTATGCATCTGCACGTCAGGGGTTGCAGCAATAGCGGGCAGGTAAGGCAGCTTGTGAGCCCAAATCACATGAAGTGCTGCTGTTAAATAACTGTTAAACGCTCAGGGATCAAGGAGACCAACTCAGCCAGCCTCGACAGGGCATCAGTTCTACTGAAGTGTCAACGAGCAGAAGTCTCCAAGAGCAAAATGAAGCAACAGAGGAAGAAAGGATGGAAAGGAATGAGGATCCCCTGAGAAGAAACCCAGAACCACACAGGACTGCGCTAGCAAAAGAAGCTGCTTGTTCACTGCTGGTAAACTGCAGGATTTAGGACCTCCAGGTTTACCTGCTCATCAGGCCCAAGAAGGGCATGGGTCAAGTCTTCACTCAGAGAGGACTGCCTCAGGCTGCTGGCAGAGGGGCGGCGGGCTGCCGAGTACGACAGGGTTTCTCCAGGGAAGCTGTGAAATCCATTGGGAAATCCTGGGACAGTGTAGCCCAGACCTGGGACAGAATCAAGACAGAGAAGCATTAGAGCACTGGTTTGGTATGAAACAGAGTTGACTTCATTTCCACAGTGAGTTGACCTCTTAACTGCCCCCTGTAAGTCAGAGTCAGCCTGTCTGGGGAAGATCCTTACGATGAAGTACGTGGTATAAACATGAGGGTATAAAACCCTCTCGTTTGAATCTAATTAAGTCTCTCCTAATGGAGACAGGAATTGAACGAATCCAAATTCTTCCAGACATGGTTCCCTCTAAGAACAACCTGAGCCTTTGTAGGTGCTACTTAAAAAAAACGCCGCTCGGCAGCTGTCCAGATGAACACCAACCGGAGGGCGACAACTCCGCTGACTATTTGAAGGGCTTTTTGCTGCCGTTTCCTTGGAAACAAAACAGCACATCGCAGACAAGTGGTGCCTTAAAATAAACGTGCTGCATGGGGCACACGTGGACATAAAGATACAGGTGGGCAGCAAGGGAGAGATCCGTGGGCTGCAAAGGGCTGTTTCACATGGGCAACTGCAGATGTTGCACCCATGTCTCTGTGTTCCCCCCTCTTCTCCCCAGATGCTGAAGGAGCCTCACTGTTGGGTGCCTGAGGGGTCCGGGAGAGCTCCTGCTCCGTGGGGTGACTGTTCCTGGTGATGACAACAGGCTCTTCCACTACGTTGATGCTGTTACACTGCATCAGGTCCTGAAGCAGATTGAAGATCTCCTCCGCTCTGGAACACTTGAAGGCAAAAATCCCTGCACAGTAATGAAGAGGAGGGTCAGAAAAGAAAGAAAGCGCTTTGCTTTAGCGAGAGGCCACGGTAATTCCAGGCTCTAAATGAACAGGCAATTCTGATTTATTTTGCTATGTTTAACACAAGCAACCCCTGCATCCTACAGGCAGAGGAAACCAACCAACAGCTGGGTGGATTGCTGCACCAACAGACAGGCAATGTCACGGCCGCTGCCTGACCGAATGGTGCATTATTCCCAGAAAAACAGTCACCACCTTACAACAATCAACACACACGAGCAGAGGGGAGCAAGGGACAGGCTAACAGGGCTAGCTTTGTCACTCATCTTCTATTTTACCTCACTTGGCACCCAGACCAGCTCTAACTACCAGGGGAAAGGCTATCCAGTGACTACGGGAAGCTGAACTGGGCCCCGTGGAGCATGCACACGAGGGAGGGATGGGAACACTGCATTTCAAACACGCGTGGAATTAAGCAGCATCTCCCCAGAGGAGCTCTCAGCCCAAAGCGGAGCCGGTGTGCACGGAGCTCACCAATCCCAGGCTGGCACACGCACACACAGGAGCCATAGCAACGAGAACGCCATGGCAACAACAGCTGCTACCCCAAAGAGTAAGGTTTTCAACATTCTGGACAAAAATAAGAGCTGTAGCTGCCTTATATATGGGGGTAGCAACCTCGGGAAGGAGTCCCCCAAATAAAATTAGCTAAGCAGAATAAAATCCTACAAGGAAAAGCAAAAACTCCTCAAAACACAAGAGCATCCCTCCCCTTCCTGTCTGCTTGAAGACTGAGGAGCAAAGATGTGTCTGCTAAAAATTTTGTACTATGCAAAGAGGAGGGGGCAGCATTTTAATCACTGATCTGTATCCTGCAAAAGGCAAAAACAAACAGAAGACAACTAATTCCCAACTGGCAACCAAAAAGCACATGATCCAGCAGAGGAAAACCCTGCTGATGTAACTGTTAAACAGGAGCATAAGGCACTACAGATTTACACAGCGCTTACGCAGACACCAACAGTCACACAGAGCCCTTTTGGATAAGGGGGAGTTTACAAACACAGTAACAGAATGAGGAAACAAACTTTTTTTTTTTCCCCCTGGGGATGCAAATGCCAAAAACATGTTCAATTCTCTAAGAGCAAGAAAGACAGACTGGTGAAGGATCCACAGACCGACTGGCGAGGCAACAGCTACAGACCGACTGGCGAGGGAACTAACAGGCACCACTGTAAAAGCAGAGTCTGTTCCCAGTGCTGCCCATGACTTGGCACGTACTCCTGGGTGACTCACTTCCCCTCTCTCTGCACAGCATCCCCGCGCATAAAATCAGTAGAACGTAAAACTCCTTTCCCTCTACGTTACAAAGCGCTGCCAGACACAAAATGCAGAGCATTAAGTAGAACCAGCACTAACCAAGGCAGAGAGAATGTGCTGAGAAAAACAAAATGTGCTCAAACTTGCTGCTGAGCTGCGTTGGGCAGCTCTGTGGAATAAGAAAACCCTAAGAGGGACCTACAAAGAGGTGCAGGTGATGCCTCTTTGCTTTATCCAGAGTTAAAGATACTTAACAAATCACATACAGGTTTGGGTGGGAAGGGACCTGTCACCTCATCTGGACCCCTGCAGGGAGCAGGGCCATCTGCAACCAGAGCAGGGTGCTCAGAGCCCCAGCCAACCTCCCCTGCAATGGTGCCAGGGATGGGGCAGCCACCACCTCTCGGCAACCTGGGCCAGGCTCTCACCACCCCTCAGCAGCAACAATTCCTTCCTTCTGTCTGGTCTAAATCTCCCTTTCAGTTCAAACCATCACCTCTTGTCCTGGCCCAACAGGCCCTGCTCAAAAGTCTGTCCCCATCTTTCTGCCAGGCCCCTTGAAGCCCTGAAAGGTCCCCAGAGGTCTCCCCAGAGCCTTCTCTTCTGCAGGCTGAACCCCCCCCAGCTCTCCCAACCTGGCCTCCCAGCAGAGGGGTTCCAGCCCTCTCATCTCTTACACCCAGGTCCTGAGTATGATGTTGTTCTCATCAGTGTTTTCATCAGGAGTATTAACTGCATGTGCACACACACTCTGGTGTTCTGAGGGAACAGAGGCTGCAGATTCATTAGATGCAGGAACTTGGGAAGACAGAAGCACCAGCTTGCTCTGGCTGCCTGGGAACAGAGACCTCTGTGTTCCTTCCTCCAGGAAGCCCCACACTCACCCTGCCCCGTCTGGCAGCGACGGCCGCTCTCGAAGGAGAAGAGGTTGGAGTCGTAGCCGTAGCGGCGCAGGCAGAGGTAGGGCCACCTGACAGCATCTCGCTTGTGAGTGTACAGGATGAGCTCCGTCTGCGTCAGCTCCATGATCCCGGATCCCAGCTCGTTACCTTCATCGTCCACGTTCGTTACCTGCAGAGGCCACAGAGCTCACTTCAGGAAACTCGTCGCGGTGCTATCGCAAAAAGCCCGCCCACGGAGACAGGGCGATTCCCGCGGATTCCCTCTGTATTTACAGAGCCGCCTTTTCCTCGGCCGAGAGCACGAATCCACCGCTGGCGGAAGGCGCCGAGCCGGCAGCCCTGGAGACTCCGTGCTTGGCAGTTCAGCTGATGTGTCTCAGCTCAGACACTGGAACACAGCCCTGAGCAATAAAAGGTTTCTCTCCAGTTCCCCATTTCCTTGCTCAGGCTGAATCTCAGTGCAGAGGCAATTTCTGCTGCAAATACAAACAGATTTGCAGCAGAGGTTGCTTAAGGAAAAGAAAAAAAAAAAAATGCCACAACAAAACAACAAACAAAACTGGTAACATATTTTCAAATCTTATCAAGCAAAAGACTCCTCTGCAGGAGAGGAGCTTTTCTTCCCCTTCATACCCAGAGTCCAACCCGTGCTGGGCTTTGCTGGGAGCCGGGGCCGTGACAGACTCTCTGATGGGGAGGAAGGTGCACTGCTCACCTTAAATTTGGTGGGATGGTTGTCTGGGATGCTGTCTCTGCACAGACAACTGCAGCAGGTCCCCATGACGTCAGCGTAAGAGGTAATCCCTGGGGAGGTGACACAAACCAGAGGACAATCACATTTGCAAGCCCAATCCGCAGCGTTCGCAGCCTGCATCCTCCTCGATGCCCCCGCATGCGGCCCAGTGCAGCAAAAGGCTAATTACAAGCAGCAGCTTTCTTACCATTAGGCAATTGTTGGGGTTTTTTGGGAGGAGTGAGAAGAAATTCCCACTACTGTCCCTCTATCTCCTTCGGGACTTCATGGTCACCAGGTGTCAGTCACCTAAACCACAAGGGACACGGTCCCATCTTCCACCTGACAAGGAGAATACGATTAAACAAATTTTAAAAACAGATAAAAAATCAGGGGTAAGGGGGAGGGGAGGGGGGAGTTGAGACTGAAGCTCCCTTCAAGAATCACAAGGAAGGCAGGTGAGGTTTTTTTTAAAATTAACTACATGCAATTAGGTGAATATGGGAAATAGTTCCGCAAGATGACTGTGATTTCTGATAAAATATACAGTCTACAGCTAAAAAAAAAATAGAAATAAAGATATTTTACTTCTTGGCTCTGGGGTCCTACACAGGAGTGGGGTTTGCCAGCACTGCTGTCCACACAGCAGCAGTGCCGAGTGGCTGGGGCAGTGAGATGATGAGGAATGACACGTGTCTGCTGCTTAGGAATGTGAAGGTCCCTTCACTTGACAGAAGGTCCTTAGGGGTCAGAGAATGATCAGCCTTAAAAGCCAGTGAAAAGAGCAGCTGTTCTGCTTAGGACTGTGGAATCAGAGGCCAGAAAGCACAAAAACTCCACTGACAATGGTTGGCAAGCGCAGGTATCGAGAGGCGGGAGCTGCGAGCGCCAGTAGCGAGGATACTGCTGGGTTTGGTGTGAACCTAACGGGCTCCACATCCACTCGAGGGCAGGGGATCCAGGGACAGGTCACACGAGAGGCTGTTGTGGTTTATTTGGCGAGGACAGAATAAAGCCACGTGTCTAAGCAGCCCGTCACTAGAGCAGTAAATAAAATGTAGGGGGTAGTGGGAGCCTCGTGCCCTGCCGCGCCAGAACCCGCCTCACCAGGTGCTCCCAATGGCACAGTGAATCACGGAGCTGCAGCGCGGTGCAAAACGCTGCACGGCTGCCCGCGGGCTCCCTCGCGGCGCAGAGCGGAGGGAGGGGAAAGAGCTGACCAACGGTCCCATTTCACATTCTCTGTCAAAACAGAACCTAAATCACCTCCCACTGCAACCCTCACATCTTAGCCTTGGCCACTGAAGGACTCCCCGATGCATCCCAACCCTGCCAGGGTGCTCAGAAGACAGAGGGAGCTTCCTCAGGGCTCGGGTACAAATCGAGCCAGTTGCCACCTGCCCTCCTGCATGCACCCATCACCCCGAGCGGTAACAACACCACACGCTCCCCGCTCAGCACCACATCCTGCTCCAGACACCCTCTTTGTTTTTCTAGTCTCAGTAGGGATTTACTCCCTGCTGACCTTACAGCTTTGATCAATAATTTAGCAAGAGATCCCTCTCTGCTTCATCTAATCTAGTCACTAGGGGACTTGTCCTCTCCTGTCTCTGCCCTCCCACTCCCTTCTCATCAATTCCCCAGTAAAAAAAAAATCCTCTCAAAAAGATGTTACCTTTGCCCCCTCTTTCTTCTTTATTCCTCTCTCCCCCTGGCGCTCCCTCCACCCACGTCTCTAACCTGCGGGGGGGTGCGGGTGAAGTGCTGTCGCCTGTCCTCAACAGTTATTAAGGTTGGAACTGAATAAATATATAAGAAAAAAAAAAAACATCGCGAGATCCCTGAACACTCCCTTGGGGCTTCCCGCTGCTCCTCGCTGTTGGGTATCTCACTGGCATCCCTTTCACGCAGACACTGAGACTCTCAAGACTCCAGTCTCTCACTCAGTGCTTCCAACACGCACCTGCCCGGCAGCTCCTGCCGGCTCAGAGCCTTCACGAGTCGAACCAAACTCTCCGACAGGACAATTCCCTTCCCTGGCAGCAAAAGCAGGTGCCTTGCAAAGCCAGCAGCCTCGCAAAGCCAGCAGCCCCATCCTCCCCTCCCAGTCTCCCCAGATCTCAGAACCCAAAACTAAACCTTCCTCAGCCCCTCGCAGCCCTCCTGGGCCCAGCCTCCAAACCACAGCTCCCCCCTCCCGGCACCTCAGCCGGTTCTTTCGCCCTCCTCTCAAACCCTCTGCCCCTCCAGAGGCTCCGTCTGTAGCCCCCAGCCTGGAGAAGACCCCTCATGCCCCTGTCCCCAACCAAGCGACTCCCTTAAACCCAGGGCTGCAGACGAGGGTCCCACCTAATCCCAAAGGACCGGGGCATCCCGGGGCACCCATCGCACCAGCCCTGCACTGAGACACACAGATCATGGACCACATCAACCCAACCGTGACACGGAGGGATGGACCCACCAGTGCGGGAGGGAGGAGAAGGGCTGGGGGGGGGGGGGCCCTCCAGGGGCAAGAGGGGCCGCTGGTGCGAAGAAGGGGCTGGAGGGAGGAGGTGGAAGGGGCTGGAGAGGGGAGGAAGGCGCCTGCACAGCCCGTGGGACGGGGACATGAGGAAGGGGCGAGTCCCAGGGGTGGGGATAACGGGGAAGAGAGTGCAAGGAGCGGCTGGAGAGCGCGGAAGGGATGCGAGGGGACACCGAGGGGCACGACGGGGCCTGGGGACAGGGCCGAAGGGGTAGCAGTGCGGGGGGCCCCGGACCGGGGCGCGGTGCCGGGGAAGGCCCCAGCGCGGGTCGGTACCTGAGGCGCTGCCCGGCTCCGCCGTCCGAAAGCTGAGGCCCGAGCCTCCGCTGCCGGCCGGTCCCCGGCCCGGCCCGTCCCCTGCCCGGCCCGGGCTCGGGCTCGGGCTCGGGGACCGGGTCGGGCCCCGCCAGCGCCGCGTCCTCCCCAGCCCGGGCCGGGGCCCGCCGGGAGCAGCGAGTCCGCCGGACGCGGCCTAGAGCGTCTCGGGCTGGGAGGACCCGGAGAGGGCAGTGCGGGGCCGCCAGGGGGCGCGCTGAGTCCGCAGCGCCACGAGCGCGGGGGCGGGGCCAGGGCGAGAGGCGAGGCCGGGAGCGGGGGGGCTGCGGACGGGGGTCCTGCGGCAGAAGGGGCTGAGGCGGGACCTTTATGGAGAGTGGTCACTGGGGGGGATTTGAGGGGCGCTGAGGGAGTCAGTGGAGGGATTTAGGGGATCTGGAGCAGGAGAGGGTGATGGGGGGTCAGTGGAGGGGTATAG
>JANIJG010022403.1:0-11310 GCA_024611175.1 Megaceryle torquata
TTCATTTGAGGACTAACCTGTAAAAAAAAAAAATCTTATGGTTTTGATTTTTTTAATCTTTTTTCTATGTGTGAGGGCAGTTAATTAGCAATTTGTATTCTCCGAATGGTTTCTAGTATGTTGCAGTGATGTAAACCACAAAGCAATCCAAACATTAATATCAAACTGTAGGAAAACCCAGGCAGAGAACGAATGTTTGCTGATTAAAGTGAAGCTGAATTTTGAAAATTCCCAAAGCATCTTAGAGGTAGTGTTGAAAAGTTAAACAACAGAAAAGAGCGTATTTGCACCAGAAAGGAGGTGATTCCCTTTGACTTACATTTCCATTAGCCCTGGTGAAGGCAGTGTGACTGTGGGAAGTATAAATCCAGGCTGAATTTGGATTAGGCACCTTCTGGATTCAAGACAAGCCTTTCCACATCTGCAGTCTCTATTAATTTATTCCATTAATAGTGGAATAAAGGTTGAGGGTTCATGCCGCTCTTGTCAGTACAGTTACCATCTGCCAAGCTGAATATCTCCTACTCTTTATCCTTGTCTCTTTTCTTTTTTCCCTTTAATTCACGTTTCTTACGCAAGAACAGGAAAGCTTAAAGAGTGCAGCCTGTCCTAGATGGAACAGCTGCCCACAATGATAGGTCATGAAACCCTTCTTGGTTTCCTTGATTTCACTGGTCCTCACTTGGTTTTTGTGTGGGCAGTGGGAGCTGCCTCGTGCTTTTGGAATGAGCACCCACCCTTCATCACCATTCACCCGCCTTTGCGTGCTCAGCTCCGTCCGCCACGTTACGATCACTCGGGGTCAGGAGCAAAGGCTGGGGCTGACGCAGACCTGGTCTGCAGAGTCAACAAGGAGTTACTCGCCATTTTATCTGCTCCCATCCTGTGCAGATAAAATAGCAGGTGACAATGAATGTCCTGTGCTCCTCCACCAGTACTGCGGGAAGGTGGGCATGCTGTGACTGGTCACTTCCCAGGCGGCTCCACTGTGCAAGGATCCGGTTGTCCAGCTCCTGCGGAGGTCACTGGTGGCCCTGAGAGGAAGTGGGGATGTCCACCCTGGAGCAGGAGGTGCTGCTGGGACTGAAATTGGTTACAGCCACTGGTGCGTGGCTGCTGGGATCAAAATTGGTATCAGTACTTGCAAGGAACCTGGAGGAAAAGGACGCAAGCATAGGATGTGAGAGAAACTAATTCTTTAGGCTGCCTTTGCTCTTGAGTTTTCTCAGTCAGAGAGGAAAAGGGAAGTAGTACAGACGTTGCCAGTTTATTCAGAAGTTGTCAGTCTGGAAAGGGCCCTGCCTAAATTGAAAATAGCTTCCCTTTACAGAAGAGGCTTACTTTCTCATTCTGTATATATTTATATCTGACCTGGCCTGGCTCGATGGACAAGATGTTCTGTACTTATTTCCTCTTCTTCTTTCAGAAGAAGGCAGCCATCAAGTGCAGGAGAAGCAAAGCTGTGGGAACTCGTTGTGTGTACCACACTGGGGCAGGCTGATCCACACAGACCGGGGACAAACACCCTGTTTCTAGGGCAAGAACTGGCACCTGACGGGTATCTTTTGTCCGTAGCTTTGGCTGATGCAACGGGAAGGCTTTGTGATCATGTAAGGAGCAAAGAGCTGTTCCTCTGCCCCTCCCTCTAAGCTTTTTGTTTTCATGAAACAGGGAGCATCGGCTTCTGATGTGGGGAAGGTGAGGGCAGAGCCAAATGATGGTGAGACCGGCAAGGCCGGCATGAAATAACCCTACAGGACTGCAGGAGAACGTATGGAGATCTCAACCTCACTTCTATCAATTAAAGGGAAAAGGGGAATAGTATAGGCATTGCAATTAAAAAAGGTAATAGAGTCTGATTTACATTTCAGAATGTATTAGCTTGGTTTTAATTGGAAAATAATTTGAATTGCAAGTGAAATAATTAGATTAGAAAGCCACTCAGCAATTTACTGCTCATATTCCCCAGAACGAAACTCCTGGTTCATAGAGTAATTGTGAACATTATAGGAGCTGCATTTGATTTCCCCCTTTTTGCCCTCCCCTTCACTCCTCTCCTAACGAATTGCGTTCTGGAAGTAGAGGCACATCTTCATTAACGGCTGCATTTTATGTCTGAGCTCTCAGCTTGTCACAGGGGCTTTTTTGAGGAATGAAATTTGTGAGGACTTGTGAGAAAAGGGCTAAGGGAATTATTCTGGATTACTCCAAGACATTTATTCCAAATCTAGGCTGTAAAAGAAAAACAATTGTCAGGTCCACCTCCCTATCCCTTCTTGAAATGATCAGGGGCATTCTGGAGTTGTTAAATGCAGGAAAACTGGCGCCAGAGATATGCAGTGCTTGCAAGAATACATTATTTATCCAGGGACATAGATGTATAGCTGGTGCCTTATTTACAAAAGGCATGGCACATCCCCAAGCACGTTGCCATCCAGGAGCCCTACTTCTGCAGGCTTGTATGCGTGAGCGAGCCCAGCCATCGTTTCCCTCCTCGCTCCGGGGCGAGCGCTCAGGGACAGGGCCAAAGGCAGGCTGCAAATGGGGCTCTTGTCCCTCACAAGCACAGGGCTTGCTTTTCTGGTTATCAGATGTCGCTCATGTTTTTGTGAGGTTCCACCTTCAAATTCAAAAGGAAAATGTGTTCCGTCCCTGTTGCAGAGAAGTACACAGGGGAATCATATTTGGGAAACTTACCTATCCCTCCTTATTAATGTCATAAATCATTGTTTACCGGCTCATAAAAACAATCTCTCATAAATTACAGATCTTGGAAATAAAAAATCCTCACAGCTGTGAGACAGAAAGCAATCCGGTACTGGTGCTTATTCTCATTTCTTCTCTGATAAACCCCAGCAACTTCACCATCAACCTATGGTTATTTCTAATTATTTATTTACATGTAAAGCCCTTACCTTCTTTTCCAGGTCAGGAATGCTTCTTTCACTTGAGGGATAACTTAAAACCAGTTGGATTGGTCATGAAGAGTAATTGGACGTCATTTTGAGAAGCAATCTCTCTCCATAATCCATCACTATTGTCACGCTAGCCTAGTTTCTGAGGCAGGGCAGCATTCACTCATATCCAGTAGTCTGAGGCTGTTGTTTCTCCAAAGTAAAGGCCCCTTTTCCATACTGACTCTTTTCCAGCCTCTGTTTATTTCCTTAATGACTGAAGCGAAAGCAGATTTTGTTAGATAAGTGGCTATAAATGATTCTGGCAGCTTTGTATAAAGGCATGTGATAAATTTTCAAGAAAGAATTTGTTGCCAGGATAGCTTCTGGAGCCAAAATATTGGTGCCAAAACAAATGGGAAGAGCACATGCGAGAGACCAGGCGGAGTGTTACCCTGTGGGGTTACAGCCTTTCTTCTGGTGGGCACCCCTCTTGCAGTGGTGGGGTGAGGGGTGGTGTGATGCTCTGGGCCCTGACCTCTTCACCAGAGCTGTTATCTATCCCTCTTCCTTCCTGCTGTTTCCTGACCCTGTTCAGTATGTGCAGTCCCATCTCATTCATGGGGTTTTGTTTTTTCCCCCTTTTTTTCTTTTTAAAATTTTCTTTGAGCGACTCTTAACTCTCTGATTTGGTCTTAGAGGCTGTGCATGGAGCCCTGTGAATTTGCTGGTGGGATTTCATACACCTGTCTGTGTGCAGTGGGTGCCCACGCATGGCTAAGACATGGTTGGGGCACACACTACATGGTGTGAGGACACCTGTGGCAGGGGAGCACCTTCAGGGGAGATAAAGGAGATCCCAGCAAAGGGCAGCAGCAGGGTGACCTCAGCCTGCGTGTCCTTCACTGGGAGCTGCTCCTGCCTTCTCTGGCATCAGCACCATAACCTGAGCCTCTTAATGTCTCCTGCAAGGCAACAGTTTGAATTCCCAAGCTGACAAGCTGCAAATTCATCTTAAAGAGCTATTCTTCCCTCCATAAGCTGGCTACTTGTTTGATTTTTAAATTGTTTTCCTGTTGAAAGTAGAGACCAAGGGGAAGGGCCCCTGTAGCAGGACCCTCACCTCTGGCAGCAGTGTGCATGCACAGTAGTTCCCATTAGTTCCTGTCTGCTCCAAGTGGATTTAACTTTCGTTTTTAAATGGCAGCATTTGAAAGGCATATAGGGCTGAGCTAACCATGTAAGTAATTAGGCTAGGAATGCAAGCAGAAGGGGCCATCAGCACTCATTATTTAAGAGCCAGCTTCATTATTTTTTACTGCTTGGATGCTTATCTTAACATCAGCAGCGGCTTTTATTTAAAGGGACTTTGCCTTGCAGACTTGAGGTTCCTTGCTAGGCTCTCCTGAAAGGGTGCTCAGAGATAGCTTGCCTTCCTTAGAGAGCTGAAACTGTAACAGTCTGCTCCGAAAAGGATGCTTCCCAATGCTGAGGCTCCAGAAGTATATGTGCCCTGTGCAGGCTTTGCAGAGATGTATGCCCCTATCCCTGGAACAGTGCTGCCACCATGACAAAAGTGAGATGCTGTTTGACAGCACACAGTATGTTTTATTAGGTCAGAGTATGAAAATTGTCCTGGGCACTTAAAATTAGAAGACAGTGAGGTCCATAGGGAAAAGCAGTGTCAAATCAAACAGTTGCAGCCCCTGCCCCAAAGTACTTGCAGTTACATGGCCACCTTTAGCTCCGAGCTTTTGTTAAATCTGCCTTACTGTGAAGGATCTGACAAAACTGCACAATCCAAGGTGAGCTCAAGTGTGGTGGTGACTTTTATTCTGACTCCTTTTATTAAATATGTATATGCCTAGGGCTGTGTTTTGGTGGGACATTCATGAATGGAGTGAATAGTGCAATTGAATACCAATTAATAGTGCATTTTATACCAAGCGATCGTACTGGTGTGCTGCTGCATCCCTTCCCACAGCCCTTTCCTTCTCTCTCCTGCTTTTATCATTCTTGTGTATGTGGTGCATGCCCAGTCTCTGCTCCTGTAAGTGACCCCATACACAAGGTTGGGTCGCATGGGAAGAGGGATATCTATCAGTCTTCAGTAGGGAAGACTAGTCTTAGATGCTGATCTATTTTGTGATGGGCTTTGAGGTGTATGAATGAGGGTGCTGCTCTAGAGCTCTTCTCATGCCACCCAAAACTGCCTGGAAATTTGAAGTTATCTTGCAGGAGTCGGTCTGGCTGTTCTCTCTGCAAACCCGTGGGTGCTGAGCAGTGAATTTCTCCAGGTGCTGGGGGAGAGGAGAGGGGTTACTGTGGTTTACCTTTGCAGTTTCCTGGCTGCTTTGGTCTTTCCTGCAAATTTGTGCCCAGCCCGGCAGAGTTAAATGCTGCCGCCACTGCAGCCCTTGCGTGCGGGGCTGCTTTGTTGCCATGTCAACTGTGCATGTCATTTGTTTACATTTGATTTGGCAGAACATTTCATGATAAGAACCAAGGCCTCCAGCGACTTTGAACTGGGGGGTGGCTGGGCAGGGGCACAGAGTGATGGGGAGCAAGGGAGAGGGTCTGCACCCACCTTCTGCTGGTTGCCCACCAAACAAATGCGTGAAGCTATCTGGGGCTTCGTCTTCGTAGTTAGTTTCCAGGAAAGTAGGAGCAGGGGAAGTGATGTTGATTCTCATACTAATGTTGGTATCAGCGTACATTCATTCTCAGGTGGCTCCTCGCAGTTCAACCCATGGAGTGTGAAGGTCATTTCTACAGCCTGTTGAGGCCAAGGTTGCCGCAGCTAGGTAGTTTGTGTGATCCTACCAAATTCCCAACAACCAGGTCTGGATTGTTTTCACGTGCTTGTCAGTGATGGGAAGAGATGAATCTTTACAGGCAAAGACTCATAATTCAAGGCAAATCTGTGTCAGACTTCCTGATGACTTTCCTCAAGTAAAAAGAATAGTGGGGCTTGGCCCAAAGCCAGGCAGAAAATATGTCTTAAAGAAAATCTATGAAGACTGCAGTAGTATGTGGTCTCCTCAGCCAGCGCGAAAGTGATGCAAGAAGAGTTGATGCAAAACTAATTTTTCACGATTACTTCAATGACAATGGATTTTATTTTATTTTTTCTAAATGGAAGCAAGCTGGGAAGAGATTGGTAAAGCATGAGAGAATTTATTCCTGAGTCCTTCTGACTGCTTGCCAGGGACATTTTCCCCCCATATTTGCTACCTGATCAGAGGAGGTAAATTCTCCATTTCCCTTTCTGTGGTGTTTCATGCTTTTTGGACATGAGACACTTTGCTTGTGATGGTGGTGGGAAAAACTTTCAGGATTCAAGTCCTGGGAAACTGGGGAGGTGATGCAATTTCCCCCTTCATTCTTAAAAGAAAGAGATTAATTTATTTTTAATAGGAAAAACCAAGCTCATCTCCCTGGCAGCTCCGCAGACAAGGATGGGGAACAGTGTAAAGTCCACGATCCCTGATGAGGTGTGTGCCTCTGCCAGCCCTTCCTTCAGGCACCCAGTGAGTGACAGCAGTTGTACCATCAGGCTGCCTCCTGGGGGGGGGGGGGTGGTCTTCTTTCATGTGACAGAAAATACCCTTCATCTGTGATAAATGTCCAAGCCACCAATCACCACCTGAAAGACCACACTGCTGGGAGTGTAGGAGAAATGAGTCGTGGGCCAGTGGTGTGTTTCCCTACTTTGATCTCCATCACTCTACTTGTTGCTCTGGCTTGATTTTTACATACCTGTGTGTGATAGCTTGGTCCTGAGCTCACCGAGGCAGGATTTGTCTTCTCCAGGCATGCTCACATAAGTACCCTTTGGTACCAGCAGCTGCCCGAGCAGTGCTGCCTCCCTCTCCCCATCCTACCTCCCTGGTGCATTGGAGCCAGTTCACCCCTGTGTGACCTGGTGAGCATTTGTACCAGCTTGTCCTAAGGGAGAGCGCAGGGGTGGAACCTGGGGTTTGGGGCAGAGACTGGTTAAACCAGCAGCGCCCCAGGAGGAGATGTACCGGGAGACCACAGCCTCCACAACTGACAAGATAAGCTGGGGGTTTGCTTCCCTGAGCCTCCTGTGGAGATGGGACCTCAGGTCTGTAGATGTTACATGCTGTTGACATTGGCGTAGAGCTGTGCAGGAGTTGCCCATATTGGTACCTTCTTTGTTATCTCTGTTAATCAGGCCGTTTCCCTCCGATCAAGAACAGTTAGACTTTTGCTGGGGAAGTAGTCAGGAAAGGTAGGGAGCACAGTAGCATGACCAGCGTTGAAGCAGGGGTGAAATGCCGGTTCCTCTTCTCCTTTTCCCTTTCGCATGGCCCAGAGAGATCATGTCTAGGTACAGGGCTAAGCCAACTTCATGACTCTAGGTCTTTGGCCTTTCTAGGGCTGCACATCCATGCTACCATTTCTGTAAGTTAGGTCCAGCTCCTGGTGGATGACCAACCACTTTTTGAACACCATTCATGCAGGCCTTGAGACAAACCACTGAAAAATAAAGCCCATCAGGTACTACTGACCTGCGTAGGATTTAATCCGGCTCCCAACCCGTGTAAGGTTTTTATAGGGCACTAATAATCATATGGTGTGCTCCAGATCTTGCTTTTTAATTTTCTACTTAAGGGCAAGACTAGGTGCTTTCCTCGGAACACGAGATTCTTTAATTTTAGACATGAGGTCTGGCACTCTTTGTGGAAGCCAGCTGTCTTCTCATTTTCCTAGCAGTGCTTTCATTCTTCTGCATTGCAAGCCAGCTCTTTTTCTGTGTGGGATCCTTCTCACCTCAGCCCTTTCCCAGTTACATAAAGAAGGAATAGCACTAAAAGAGTGGCCGTGCTGTTGAGGCCCTTTCTGATGTGTTGCTACATGCCAGATGTCTGCCTATGGTTATTTCCAAATAAAAGCACTGCCAGGCAGCAGGCCTGGATCTGTAGCATTATCTGTAATAAAGAGCAGTATATGGGATAAAAGTACAGAGTACAGTTAAGAGCAAAGTAATGCATCTTAGGCTTGAATCAAAGATCACCAGAGACAGGGCATCGCTTTGTAAAGACTGCAGTTGTTGTATTGTTCTGTAGCCTTCCTCTGTCCCTCATTTTGAAGTTGGTATTTGTATAACATCTAAAAACCGATGTGTGGAAGAAGCATGCAGAGGTAACTTCTACAAATAGGGCCCAGTAGCTTGGTTTAAAGAAAAAGGGAGGTTCCCTACATTCCTTCTGGATGTTGCCTTTTCCCTTGCTGAATCCAGAAAGAAGCCTTATTCCTTCCTCCAAGCTCGCTGCTGAGGCAGTGTCAGCTGGAAGATATACTGGTGAGGAGTGCAAGGTGCTCCTGCTCAGTCTTGGGCTCTAATTCTTTCCTGAACTCCAGCTTCCTGGAAAATCAGGATTCCTATGCTGAGAGCAGGGGTGCATTGTTTCTGTATTTATTGGTCAAGACAGATGCCCTTGTTCCTTTGTCACTTCTAGCAGATGAGCTTTCCAGATGGGAACCTCGTTTCCAAATAGTTCTTCAACAAAAATGACATTCCTTGGACTGCTTGTTCTCAAGAAGGGCTCTGAGTGACCTTAGTGCGTTCTCAGCTGTCCTTTACAGCTGAGAAATATTTCTGACTGCAGGGTCACCAACTGCAGTTACGTATCACTAATGAACTTGGCACATGTATCTAAAGATGGTCTTGTGGCTAACATACAAGGCTGAGAGAGAGGAAATTATTTTCTTGTTTGCTTGTGTGAACTTGAAATTGCTTTTCTGCTACATCTCTTAGTCTTCCCAGATATAAAGTGGGATTCATAAACTGCAGTTGCCTTACCCGGGTATATTAAAAGTTTCTGAAAGTCCAACAGCTGTCTAATGGTTGACACGCTGGCTTGCTTCTCACTGCTCGAGTCCAACAGAAGTTCATTCTGCTTGCAGGCAAGTGTGGTAGTTACCAGCAGCTCCTGTGAACATCCTTGACCTAGACCCAGCTCCAAGGGGCCAGACAGCATATGCGTCAAAGTAAAATTTTCATTCTGTTAGGTATCTCTTCAAAACTTTCAATAGAAATACTTCTGCCCCTCACCAGCATTATATCTGGGGACCTGCTGAGTGCCAGAAGCAATTAATGCAATGCTGGTAGCAGTGCTTGGGAAGGAATGGAAGTGATTGACTTTCAAATTCAGGGCTGTTGTTTG
Organism: Megaceryle torquata; assembly: GCA_024611175.1. Classification (NCBI taxonomy): domain Eukaryota; kingdom Metazoa; phylum Chordata; class Aves; order Coraciiformes; family Cerylidae; genus Megaceryle; species Megaceryle torquata. The sequence goes on from JANIJG010022403.1 coordinate 9,089, forward strand.
CAGGACTGTGCTTTGGGGAAAACCCATAAAAGTCTATCTGGTGTGGAATTACATAGGAACAATGAACAGGATAGTCGACAGTACTGCTTTTTCTGAGCAGAGTTGCACTTTTAAGTCCACTTTAGAAGTAGCTTTTGCAAGACAGAACCTTAGACACTTAGGAGGGAAATCCTCCCACCTCCCAAAAAGAACCCCACAGTCTCTAATTAAATAGAGTATTAACTACTTTATCTCCTTGATGAAACCTGATAAACTCTGCTCTGACAGACACGTGCACTCATGGCTTTCTCCCTGGAAATTTGGAAGTTAAGACATGCTCTCTCTATCAGCCATATGATTTATTTTTCCCCTGGCTTTTCCTCTGGAGTTGCACTAGCACACTGAACTAAGTGCAGCTGTCTTTGCATTGAGCCGTATTTGCATAGAGCTTTATTTGCATGTTGGCTTGTGCTGGTGTACAATATTAATAAGGTATTAAAGGAGAGTGGGGAAGGGGGAGGAGCAAGTTAACATTTCAGTCTTGTCTAAGCAGGGCTGTGCTAATAAATTTCCTTTTATCCAGAATTAATGACTAATACGTTAACTGGCCTCAGACTGGGATTTTGCTTGCCTGGGAAGGATGTGTGCAGCAAGAGGCTGTGCTTCCCACTCTTGTGTTCCGTGCCTCCAGAGACATTAGTCGGTTTGGCCACCTTCGACTGGAAGCTGCAAAGCTGCTCATGCAAGGAAATCCATTTGGTTACAACCGTGCAGAAAGGCACGGCATGGGAATGGATGAGAGAGAGAAAGGGCAGGGGGAAACAAAGGAAAAAGTGGGAAAGAGCAAGTTTATTACCAAGAGAAAGGTAGAGCCTTAAACTTGGACCCAAGCTGCTCTTAACCTAAAAGGGCACACCTATAACAAATGGTTTGGTAGGAGAGTATGTCCCTCAGAGGTGGAGAGGGACTGTGCCACCGTTCAGCATGGTGGCTGTGCTTAACACCCAGAGTTAGCCCAGCCTGGGCATCTGTTCCACCTCATGTGCAGGGCTCAACAGCAGCACGTGCTAATGGAGGTAATGGTGCTACCACCCTATTTTATGCTGCTGTCTGGGTGGCTACCTGTTAGTCTGGGTGGCTAGTGGGCAAGGAGCAGCAGGAGGGATGGATCCCTTGCCTGCTGGATTCTCAAGAGGGATGCACCACTGTGACCAGGAGAGCCAGCGTGGGATCTTGGGAGACTGGCCATTTTTCATGTAGTTAGCTCCTAGTGATACTAATCTGATTGCACAGGACTCTAGGAGCCCCAGTAGGCTTCTGTGGGGGCAGCTGATTAGCATGATCTCCAGGGAGGGGTTGCCTTCACTCTACGGGGTAAGTTCTGGAGCTTTCACACCTGGTACCTTCTTACTGACAACCCAGATTTGCAGGTTTGCATTGCCCGTCCTTGGGCACAATCGGCCAAAAGTCTTTCAAACCTGGGCTTGCCATTAGTGTAATTGCCTCCTCTGCTAATTCCCAGTCGGCTTTCCCTGGGTTGCTGTCCGACTGAAGTGGATCACCTTTTCCTAAAATCTTCAAGTTTCAACCCAGAATGGAAAAATAAGCAAGGTGGTGGGTGGGTGCAGTGCTTCTTTATAGGTTTTTCAGGTTCGTGACCTCCTGAGGAACCTGACCATGCATAAAACTATGGGACCCAAAGAGATGCATCCCAGAGTTCTGAGTGAACTGGCAGATGTAGCTGCCAAGGCACTCTCAATAATATTTGACCTGGCAGTCAGGTGAAGTCCCTAGTGACTGGAAGAAAGGACATGCTACACCTATCTTTAAAAAAGAGACCCTCCCTGTCAGACCCACCTCTGTGCCTGGCAGGATCGTGGAGCAGATTCTCCTAGAAGGTCTGGTAAGGCACATGGAGGACAGGGAGGTGATCAAGGACAGCCAGTGTGGCTTCACTAAGGGGAAATCCTGTCTGACAAATCTAGTGGCTTTCTATGACACAGTGACTGCATCAGTGGATGAGGGACACGTCATCTATTTGGACTTCTGCAAAGCCTTTGACATGGTGCCCCACAACATCCTACTCGCCAAGTTGGAGAGATATGGATTTGACGGGTGGGCTGTTCAGTGGATAAAGAATTGTCTGGATGGTCACATCCAGAGGGCAGTGGTCAATGGCTCAAAGTCCAGATGGAGAGCAGTGACAAGTGGTGTCCCTCAGGGGTCTGTACTGGGGCCTGAGT
>JANIJG010022404.1:0-29383 GCA_024611175.1 Megaceryle torquata
GGGGAGGTTTAGATTGGATATTAGGAAGAAATTCTTCACTGAGAGAGTGGTTGGGCACTGGAACAGGCTGCCCAGGGCAATGGTGGAGTCATTATCCCTGGAGGCGTTTAAAAAATGGGTGAACGCAGCACTTGAGGCTATGGTCTAATGGATAGACAGATGTTGGGATGAAGGTTGGACTTGATGATCCTAGAGGTCCTTTCCAACCCTAATGATTCTGTGATTCTACAACATGACTTCTATTACTTCTGGAGGAGTAATAAAATGGCTATGCTGGAACAGCATCCCCAGTGTGGGTATCTATGCCAGCCTTTTTTGAATGTTGGAGAGGTCAGTTTTTGTCCTGATCTCCGCTCCCATTGCTCTTTACAACTTGGTTAAAGGCTTAATCATATCTGCAAACATGGATATAAAAAGTCCTGGGGAAAAATAAACAAGCTGAGAGGAGATCTAAGCTCATGCAAACCTGTAGAGCAAGGAGCTTCCTGTTAATTTTGCTTGCTGTTGGCAAGCAACACTATCCTAAATATTTTTCTCTTCCCTGTACCACTTGACCTGTTGATACTCCGAATTGTGTTCCCAAAGTTATGGCTTATTATTGTTTAATTAACTCCCTCAGTTCTGTTTGAGTCTGGCTGTAGGTTAATACATCATCTCTTCATGAAATGATATGAATTTGATCAGCCTCTGATAATTTTTCCCATGTTTGGATGAATTTTTCATAAAACTGGAGCACAGTGAAATCATTGGGTAGTAGGTGTGTTGCTGCCTCATAAATGTAGGGCCAAATTCTTCCCTGCCTTGCCCTGATAACAAAATCAGAAAGTCAGCATATGCTAGATCTGTTATGCTAGACTCTGGCATTTTTACTACAACAGGCGTGGTTTATGGTATAACAGAATTCATTGCTCAAAAATCAGCCATTACCCAGTAAATCCTGCTGTCTGCTTTTATGATAGGCCAGATTGGAGCATCAGAAATGCCCGATATTTGTGCAGTTATTTGTTGCTCCAATAAGATTTTCTCTGTGGTTTGGGGATACTTTTACTGCTTCTGTGGCTGAAGTTCAGGACTCATAAACACTTTGGCATGAATAGTCTTGCAGTCTAAGTTCTTCTGGGACTGTAGCTGGGGAAAAGCCTCTACCCATTCATTTCTACATGAATTTCTGGAGCTTTTAAGGCAGCACATTCGTGTACCTCAGGAATAATTTCTGACTGCCAGTCTCAGCCTTTCCCAACTCTACAAACATAAATTTGCAGTATCATCTGATGCTCTTGTAATAGTAGAATGACAGGGATTTCTTCCTGTCTTTCTCCCAGAAGACTCATCATTAAGTTGCACACAAAATGTTCAGGTACAACTCCAGGAGCAGTTCAGTTATATTCAGATTCAGTTCAGTTGTGCTTCACTTGGGTCAATTTATTTTTAATCTAGGGGTGTTCCCAGGATAAGATCTGAGGTTATGTATTAACATTAGAGCATAGGGCTTCCACTCTGGGTGCTTTAAATGCAGGGATAGTGGTAAGGGGTGACCTGGGTTCTGTATTCAATAATTTTTGCCCACAATTATAGGTTGTCTTCAACATCTTTGGGTTGTTGGTTTAGCTAGTTAGATTAGACCCAGGTGTTCTCTCTAACACACTATTATATTTCACTGGCCTTTTTTGTTTCTTTAACTTCTGCCAACTGTTCTGAGACTTTCCAGAGTAATTATCTTCATGTGCTTCCACTAAACCATCAAAAATACATTCTTTCTCCCCGTGAAACACCTGAGTTAGCAAACATAATTCCAGAGTGTGTAGAACAAGAAATTCCAATTGGTATGTTGAGGAAGTGGATATGCAGAGATGAGTTTTTCACTTCCCCGTGTGCATCTACTGAAAAAACACGTGATGCATCAAACACATTAGTGACATTAGTCACCTCTTCCCAAATTTTTGCCCTTAGAAGTATTGGAAATGTTTGCCTTTTGTATATTTGGGGTTTTTTTCTTGTATTTAAGCAAAAATAGTTTGTTGATTTGTTGTTTGTGGTTTCTTTTTTTTTTTTTTTAAACAGATGTCATTAAAGTTATATTTGTTACTGTGGTTGCCCCCCTCGCTATGACATTTTAGAGCAACAGGCTTATCTGTCTTTTTTCTTGGCTTCTGCCTTAGAACAGGGGAGAGTCATGAGTCATGAGTCCTGGGGCTTTTGGCTTCTGAAGCTCTGTTCTGTACCTTGAGAGGTTCCTGCAGGCAATCCTCTACTTCTTCCTCATATGGTTTTTTCCCCCGTCCAGTTTGTACAAATCATGAAATTAAACATTTGAAGCCATAATGGATGCTTTCTTCTTTCCAGTACTGTTATAATTATTGTCTTTTCCAGTTTTTAGCATCCATTTACTCTCTGAATGGACATTATTTTATCAGCTTTATATAGTCTGCATATATATGTGATATATCAGTTTAATATGAGTTTTATTACAGTTTTGTATGCTTAATTTTTGGTTTTGGTTTTGGTTTTGGTTTTGGTTTTGGTTTTGGTTTTGGTTTGCTGGGCTCACTACTGTTTCTAGCACCATGTCACTTTCTCTCCAACCAGAGTGTAACTTAAAATTTGGTACTGTTCCATTTTTGGGCTAATCATGTTCTCATTAAGGTTTCCTCCAAAGTCATGGTACTTTTTTCATCATCGTTGTTCAGCGCATTTATCTGATGGTTAACAACTCTTGCAAAGTGGTGTTACTGTCTTGGTTGTGCTGTTTGCTTCAGCCTTGTGCAGTTCTGTGCACTTGCTTTTGTGAATTGCAAAATCTCCAGGTCTTTTTCCCTTGTATCTTTTTTGTTGGTATTTTGTGTACTTGGATATGTCAGCATGATTGGAGCCTGGCCTGTCCTCCAAGAGATTCATGCACTGGTAGAGGGCTTTACAGGTCAGTCTCAGCTCTGGAGCTTTTATATATTTATGCAGCTCAGGCACACCCCAAAAATTTTTGATGGCAATGATTATATCTTGATCTTCCCCTAAACACTGCCTGAGCATTGTGTCCCAGATTCCAAACATTCAAGTCTTTCATCGGGGACGATTTTAGCTCCCTTCAGTACTGCAATATTGTCTCTCAGCTTTAAATCACTCAAACTGCTCTGTACTTTTATCTTCTTTTTGTACTCTGTTTAAGAATCTCTCATATCTTTAATATTCACATGGGTCACAACATTCCTTGAACTATTTTTGTGCAGTTCTGTAATTAATCTTTTCTGTCAGAGGTAACGGAAAATGATTAAACACATCAAGTGTCTCAGAAGCACTTGTTGTCAGAAATAAAGCTATTTTTATCTCATCTCCCATTGCTTCTCAAAGTCAAATGCTGCTTAATTCTTCTCCAGATGACCTTTATATTTTCAGAGACTCTAACGTCTCGGGAGACTTTAAACAGCTTTCTCAGCCCACTCATCTCTTGGTGCTTTAGTTTATTTGGACAGGATGTCAGCTCCAGTGGTCATGCCAGCCTGCCTGTGTGGTGAGTGGAGGAGAACAGGCACTTTTATCTCACTCTAGTCTGGGCATTAAAAATGCTTTTTGGGTGAATTGTGGCCTAGAAGCTTTCCCCTCTGCTGTGCATGTGAATTGCTCAGATATAGGTGATGACAAAAATTATGTGAGATGAGTCCTCTCCCAGAAGTGTACATCTGTTCTTGCACAGCTCCTGATGGTGATGGTGGGATTTTCAGAGTTCATTTCACAATCCAGCTGCCTTCCCTCTGTCTGCCCCACCACAGGGTACCAACTGAGCAAGTGGCCTTTCAAGGCAGGGTTCGTCTGAGAGAGGCTTAACTCAGGGCTTGTGCCATAACATCTAATCTTCAATGATTCAGTTGAGAGGTTTCCTATAGCAGTCACCTAAAACAATGAGATCAAGGGGGGTTTGGTTTCCTTCTGTCACACCCTGGTCACTTTGTGTGTCTCTGCAGCATTTCTGTCTGTGATCAGCATGTTACAGTGACCATCACAGTGTGAAAAGCAGCAACTACATTGTACTGAGAAAGGAACTGGAACAAACCAGCGTAGGTCAGGTGTGTGATCTATACTTAAAGCTGTAATTGTTGCAAATTTTACATTAAGAGGTAATAGACTGAATAATGTTCACTTGGCGTTCTATGTACCAGTTACAAGCCAGTTCTGGTCTGATAGTTGAGATTGGTCAAAAATACTAAATTTTTTGAATCAAGCATCTGTGGTAATATTGGCTAACAGACTCTATAAGGAAAACAGGAAAAATACATATTTGGGAAGGAATTGTAGAGGGAAAATGAAGTTACTACATGACTAATTACTACCTATAGCAAAGCACCGTGCTTTATATGTGAAGATACTATTTTACCAACTTTGCAACATGGGAAAAAGCTTAAGCAATTTCTGTATACCTGTTATCTGTTACTCAGTACTAAGAATATGATTTGCTTGTGAAAGATCATTTGCCTAAAGACTGTGTGGCTAAAATCTACTTGACTTTGCAACTAAGGGCAAAACAATACCTGAAAAGTGAAATCCTTTGTTGTAGCTTTTGCTTAAAATACTTGCTTTTAGTTACGCAGAGGGAAAAACACATTATATTTTCCCCTTCTTGGTAGAGGGCACATTCTGACTAATCATATACCAGACTTTCCCATGTCATTCCAATAATTATATTCATTTCATAAGGTCTTTTGATTTACGACCGAATAATGATGTTTTTGTTGGAGGTACTTTGGCCGATTTCTAGTAATCAAAAAGCTTTCACACATCTTTTCCAATTAACTCTTCTCTTTGTATTGCTAAGTGAGTTTCAGTAACACTTTCCTATTGTTTCATTAACATGCAAATAGAGAGTTAATGCAGGATAGTTCATCTGAGCACGGAGAGCAGGGTATTTGTGCAGTTTATTTGTGAAATGAATAGTATTATTATTGGTTCAGAAGACACACAAAATTGAGACAACTTGTTCTAGAGGAATGAACGCAAATTATGGAATCATGATGTTCCCAGTTACAATTCTTGATTTGCTCTTGTGAAGGTTATGCATCATGATAGATGTAAGTACTGAGAACTTGCATATTGATACATATCAGGCCAGACTCAGGAAGGTCTTAATGGTCTTGGGCAGAAATTTAGAGGAGTAGTTGGGCAAACAAATGTTTGTGTATTACTAAATTGACTTCACCTAATGATTCTTGGACTTTGTAGACCTCTCTTGCAATAGAGTAGGACATGAACTGTGTCAGACTGTGAAGCCTGTTTGCTTGTGTTGAATTATTTCTGCTATCACTGCAAAAATTTGAACTTTTTAGGACTAGTCCATGCTATGACACTGCAGGGGGCTTTTCTGCCTTGGAAATGTGTTTGACACTTCATCAAGGCTCAATTTTGGCATTGCTGACTTGACTCACACAGACATTTCTTTAAGACTCATAAAATATGATAAACATCAGAGTTTCACAAGTTGAGTATGGATAGAGTATGGTGCAAATAGGTATATTGGGTGGGAATGTCAAGGGAAGAAGAGTGTATCAACTTGAAAATGGGACTTTGTCAGAGCCTGAAACATGGGTGAAGCGTGGATACACAAATGGGTTTAGCTACATCTTGAGATTTCTAAATTTTCATGGTGATATAAAACTTCACAACTGTCTTAGTGATAAAAACATTTTAATGGTAAGTGCTGTTTAAAATATTTTCTGACAGTCTGTTCCTGAAGAACAGACAACATTAAGCACAGAGAGCACCTATCCTAATCCACAGCTTTCCCAAAACCAGACTAGCTCAAGTCTCAGCAGGTTCAAGAATATGGGGTAGTATCCCCCAGAAAGGTGTCAGTCAGGTGTTTGGTATCTAACAATATGTGTTACTCTCTGCATTAAATCTTACCACTAATCCATACAGCTATGGTATGGCAGTAGTAGTGGTCCTGCAGAGTACAACGATACAGCTGCTGTACTGGACTGGGGAATCACTCTCTAGACTCCATTGAGTGAATTGGCTTGGAATGGGATCCCATTAGCTCAACATAAGTAGTTGCCCTGTGAGACTTCTCGGGCTATCTCGGCCATCTGGATGGAAATGGCAGATGTGGCCTAGGTCTGTATCATTTTGGAAAGGCACCTGTGTTCAGGCAGCTGAGTGGAGCCTGAGATCTCCCTTGCCAGGTGGGAACTTGGGCATCTAGCTTGCATGTGGACAGAAAAATATAAGGTGTCTTCAGCTCAATATGAGTCCCACCCTAGGAGTGGGATTCATTTGCCTGAACATAGGTGCAAATTAACATTTGACACATTCTGTAGTACCTGGGTGTCTCTATGGACCTGAGAGATGTGACTTAGGATTTATGAGAGACTCACAGCTTTCTGAAACTGGCTGGAATTCAGGATGGAACACTCTGAAGTCTCTAAAACTGCATTAGGCACCAAATTTTAGGCAAATGAATTCCGTCCCAGATTTCCATAGAGACTCCGCTCTGTCACAGGCTTCTTCCAGCTTTATGTCTACACGGTTTTGAACTACTTCATTAATCTAGATCCACAGAGCCTGGGGACTTTGATGCACTATTTTCTATGTTTAGCTGCTTTTTTTTTTTTTTTAATGGAAATAATATAATTCCACTCATGCACACTCCAAAGGACAGACATTGAAGTGGGCTGCTTCTTGCCTGCTTTTATCTGTCTGTAGAATACGTTGTGTCTAAACTGAGTAACAGGTTTTGTCTGTTGTCAGTGGAGAGAGATAGATTCCCCAAAAGTGACTCACCCTGCGTATCTTAGACATGAGTCTTCTTGTTTTCTATAGAGGCAGACTAGCCTTAGACTTGCTTAGAAAATAAAGTTGAGATAATTCTACATTGCTACACTTTGTATCTTTTCATTTCAATGAGGCACTAAACAACACCTCCTTATCTGTATAGAGGGATAACCTTTCTCCTTTCTTCATGGTGGAATCAAAACTACTAAAATGCTGGAAGATGTCTCTCCACTGATAGAAATAGGGAAGGTTGAGATCTATGGCATAATTCCTTCAGAGTCCTTGAGCTCCTCTATGGGTGGGCAGCATACTTGCAAGTATAGAATGACAGATGAAAGTGTGTGTTTGAGAGTGTGCATGGTGGTATCTTGACATCTGAGACAGAAAATCTGGAGATGTGTCAGGTCCAACAGAGAAGGCACCTTTATGAGGGAAGATTTACTGTGAGAGTGACAGAGCACTGCAAGAGGCTGCCCAGAGAGCTTGTGGAGTCTCATTCCCTAGAGACTTTCAAGACCCATATGGATCTGTTCCTGTGTGGCCTGCCCTAGGTGTTCCTGTGCTGGCAGAGGGGTTGGACCCAATGATCTCCAGAGTTCCCCTCCAACCCCTACCATTCTGTGATTCTATGATTCTATGATTGATTCTATGATTCTATGATCATGGTGCGCAAATTTGTGTTGTGAGTGGTGATACCTTTGTTCCCAATGGAATTTTAAAATAATATTTAAAGTGTTTGGTGTGTAGCATTTTGGTCATGCTGCATAATGTCTTTTGTTTCATCAGCGTAATGGAGCTTCAGGGTGAAGTAAAACTAAGTGTGTGCTTTGGTCAGCTCTCATTTTTGACGTGAGACTTTGAAGTGGTTACTATATTTAGTTTCTCACTAGCATCAAAATCCATTGTATTAATACAGACAGATGGTAGGACTGCATCACATTTGTTTGAGATATTGATGTATTATAGATGAGAGCGTCTATGTTGAATTTTGCAACTGAGAGCGTAGGTGTGCAGTGTGATTCAGTTTCCAAGATCCTTCTCTTTGGGTTTTGGTGACCACTGTGCAAGGGCATAGGTCTAGTCTCCTCTAGAGCCTCTAGTCAGATCTGCACAGATGTTTTATGTACTCCATGATGATTCAAAGGCAGCAGGTTTCTGCATGGGGGCAGCTGAACTGAGCCTTGATTATTGATCTTACCTTTATTTGTCCTTCACTTCCAATTGGTTTTCTCCCAGCGGTGAGAATTAAAACTCTGCAAGAACAGTAGAATGATAGAATTAATTATTTTTCCTGGGTAATTAACAGTGTCTATGTCAAAAATGATTAATAATCTTAATTGCTTAATGTTCCTAATAATGCTGGCAAGTAGAAACCATAGTAGTTCAAAGCTTGAACGGGAAGAGTTTATGAAAAGGAAGCTGTGAACAACAGCTATCAATAAATTAATGATAAAATTTGCCAACATACCAACTGCATGGAATGGAATTATAAGGCTTATATTCCAGGAAGGACTAAAAAATGTATATGACATTTTGATTAATAATCTGTCATATGTATTCATCACACCTGTGACTTTGTATGGCAAGAATGGAGCTTCATGGCATTACAGCACGTATGAACAAATACTACCTGATAAGTCTCAAAATGCAAAAGTAAACTGAGAATAATTAGGCTTTATCTAATGAATAGATCTCATAATTTTATACCTTTTTGCCAACGACCTAGAAAAAAAGCATTACAATTTCTACTAATAGGTAGACGACAGAAAGATGGGATGTTGATTCATAGAACAGTCAAAATTCTTTGGTGAAGGTCTCTGGAGATAGGGCAGTTTAGATGAGCATATGCTCACCGTGTAATGCTGTGGCCACATATGCAGAAATAGCATATTAAATTGTCTCTGGTTTTACTGCTGGCAAAGCTACCACTGGCATATTATGTCCAATTCTGCTTCTGCAGTTTAAGACAGATGATGACAAATTGGAAGAGAATCAGAGGATGGCAGTGAGAATGGTTAGAGAGCTTGAAGCTATGCCTGAAGATAATGCAAAGCTCCAGGAACTTAATCTATTTAGCTTTCAAAGGGAACATCAAGAGACTGTTTCAACTGACTCTGTAAGATTACAGGAAAGAAATCTGGTGGAAAAGCTCTCCTCACAGTAACGGATAAAATTATATCAAGGCAAGTGGTTGAAATATGATGCCAAACATAAATAGTAAATGCTAATTAAAGTTTACTACTTACTATTACTATTTTGATTTATTTAAAAATGAATTTTAAAAATAATTTGAATTATTTTTGAATAATATTTTCAGGATCTGTGGTAATTTGTAGGTTTTCCCATACTGTGGGATCTAATTCAAAGAGGAATGGGTTCAAGGGGTTTTCTTTGCCTTGTATTGCTTGAGAGATCTGGACAGTTCCAGATGAAAACATACTTTGAAACATGTTTAGTTAAATGCATTTTAATTTTTGTAAATACTGAAATTATATCTGAACTCAATAATAGAAGCTAATAAAGTTGTCTAGCTAGAAGTGTGTTCAGTGCCTAGTATCTCATGGAAAACTGAAATGCTGTTTTCCCCAACCAACTAGTGATGCACCAGTACAGGTTAGGGGTTAACCTGCTGGAAGGCCGCTCCATGGAGAAGGAACTTGGACTCCTGGTCAACAGTAAGTTATCCATGGGACAACAACGTGTCCTTTTAGTCAGAAAGGCCAATGGTATCCTGGGGTGCATTAAGAACAATGTGTTCAGCAGGTTGAGGGAGGTTCTCCTCCCCCTCTACTCTGCACTAGTGAGATGACATCTGGAATGTTGTGTCCAGTTCTGGGCTCCCCAGTTCAAGAGGGACAGGGAAATACTAAAGAGTGTCCAACAGAGGCTATGAGGTTGATTAAGGGACTGGAACATCTCTCTTATGAGGAAAGGCTGAGTCCCCTGGCGCTGTTTAGTCTGGAGAAGAGAAGACTGAGAGGGGATCTTATTAATTAATACAAATATCTAAAGGGTTGGTGTCAAGTACAAGGGGCCAGTCTCTTTTCAGTGGTGCCCTGTGATAGGACAAGGGGCAATGGTCACAACCTGGAACACAGGAAGTTCCACCTCAACATGAGAAAAAACTTCTTTACTGTCAGAGTGACGGAGCCTGGAACAGGCTGCCCAGAGAGGTTGTGGAGTTTCCTTCTCCTGGATCCCACCTGGATCTGTTCCTGTGTGGCCTGCCCTAGGTGATCTTGCTTTGGCAAGGCAGTTGGACTTGATGATCTCCAGAGTTCCCTTCCAACCCCTACTGTTCTATGTTTCTATGGTTCTATGATTCCATAATTCTATGATTCTATGGTATATGGAATTAATAGAGTATTAAAGAAAGTTAGTTTAGGAGTTGTAAACTGATGATGAATGAATAAGGCTGAGCCCTCAAATGCTGTTTTTATGTGGTTACTATGTGACGCTGGGCGTCAGTACTTGAGAGTAATTGTGTTACTTAAAATGGAATTTCAGGCGCATTAATTACAGTCTTTCTTTTCAACAGGCCCATGCTAAAGTCTGGCATCTCTACAATGACCATTTTCGTCCAACTCAGAGAGGAAAATTGTCCATTGCCCTTAGCTCCCACTGGATAAAACCTCAACATATGACTGAAAAAAACATAAAACAATGTCAAAAATCCCTTGATTTTGTGCTTGGCTGGTTTGCTAAGCCCATATTTATTGATGGTGACTATCCAGAGAGCATGAGGAGCAACCTCTCATCCCTGTTGCCTGAATTCAGTGAAGTTGAGAAGAAGTATATCAAGGGAACAGCAGACTTTTTTGCTCTTTCTTTTGGAGCTACCCTGAGTTTCCAGCTCTTAGATTCCCACATGAAATTCCAGCAGTTGGAATCAATAAGCCTGAGGCAGCTCCTTTACTGGATAAGCAGTGAATATAACAACCCCCAGATATTCATTGTGGAGAACAGCTGGTTTGTTTCTGGTAGCACCAAGAGAGATGATGCCAAATATATTTACTACCTCAAGAAGTTCATTATGGAAACTTTGAAAGGTAGGACTGAATTTATTAATATGTGCTTGACAAAATCATAATGCAAAATAGCCAACAGGGACATGCTAAAGAACCAGGATGAAAACTAATTTTAACATTCATCTTGGCACTTGTAAAATGAGACTCCAAATCCCTTTCTTGGGTTTGTTCTTTTCAGCTCTTGAAGACCTTTACTCTCTGCAGATGCATTTGGTGAACTTCATGCTGCTGTCTTTGAAGTCAGTAGCAAAATTTCTCCTGTTTTTGGTGGAAGGAAGTGCAAAACATGGGTGAACTATACTCTCAAAAGACGTAGGGAAATTTATTGTGCTGTTTCTTAACAGCTTTTTTCCATATCTTAGGTATACAAATGCATATATAGAAAACAGAAGAGTATATATGAAGGAAGGTAAATACTGCAGGAGTTCCTCTGAAGAAAACATAAGGTTGAAAGAACATGGTTTTAAATTAAAAGTTGGAATTTTTTCATTCTGCATCTCACTGTTGCCCTTGCAGAAGTTTTACACTGGTACAGCTCTGGACATCAATCATAATAATATGAATTTACATCAGTTTAAGGAGAACTGAATGTTAGAGGTTATATAACCTGAATTACTTAAATGGTTAACCTATTTTTTTTCCCCAAACAGTAAGAGAAACACACTACCTTGTATGAAAATTATTTTCTATTTTCACTTTTCCTTGTGGCAAAACAGATTTTTTCAGTCCTAGTGGTCACCAATAAGTTGTTGAAGCTCCTATTTCCACTTTCATTGTCTTTTAATTTCTTACTTTATAATAGAATAATAGATTTACTTGTCTACAGTTTACTGTTATGGTTTTAAAAGCAGTATTATTGTAGTTATGAGTTCAGACATTGTGTTACATTGCCATTTTCATACAGGAGATGAGCAAAATGCCTTTCATTTTGGTCTCAGCACTCATAAAGATGCAGAGGATTCCCACATCTGTTTCATCTGCTATTCCAGAAACCTAATTATTGCAAATAATTTAAAAGGTGAATAAATAAATGAGCCAGTACATCCAAAATGGGAAGAATGGAATCTAGAAAAGTTACTAACTGTTGCAAATACAGTTTTACTAGTTTACATGAAGTCAAATGAAGAAGAGCTCATCTTCATGAAATTGTATTCCTGTTTCCCCTATTTCTGCTGATTTTGTAAATTGATGGATATTGATACATGGATCTGCCTTAATCACAGCTGTCTGGAAACAATCTCATTTTACAAATTTACTTTTATTTTAGTGTGCCACTTAGTAAATAATGACAGAAACAACAGCAGTACAACAGCTTTGATATCATAACTTAAGAATGCTAGCACTTGGCTAAACTTTTTACAGAAATAAAAAAGCAGATTATATATATATATATATACAGAAATACAAAGAATGGATCTGCAGAAGGGACCTCAGCATCATTATGATAAAAATTATTGCATCTTCTTCCATTAGAATCTGCAAAATCCAATGTAAATACCAAAGCAATAATGAGGGGAATTTACTTGAGAAAAATGCACAAAAGGTATCATGTTGACAGTGAGCAGTCTGGTTGGACAACATTAAAGACCAAAGACTAAGGCACATGTTGTCTCTCGCAGAGACTTAGGACGTGTCTATCCAGTGCAATACAGCATTCTAAAGGAGAGATTCATGAGATCCACTGCAGCAATCACGAGGCAGTAAAATGACACTGAGAAGCAAGGTTAATTAATTTAGACCCAGGGCCACATAAATGTGGTTTTGCTGCTTCCTAGATCTGGACAGTATCTTTGTCTGATTGTGTATATATGCAGTGGGTCAGACAAAACAGCTTATTTCTATATCAAGTTAACAAGTAAGTCCAGCCCTGTCAGAGGAAGCCTGTAGAGTAAAAAGAGTTGGTGTTGAGGGCCTGGTGTCCACACTGTGTGCATTCCTGAAGCCTCTTTTCTGGATTCATTTCACTCCAGAGGAACACAGGTCATGCATCCTGAGACCACTCTGTGATGTGAACAGAAATGTGACTAGGGAGATTTGCTCAAAAGTATGCTCCTGATTTCAGTTGAAGTGCTGATACCGATGCCCATTCTGACACTGCACGCTGTAGACAAGCTCTGTATATATATATATATATATATTTTTTTTTTAATTTATTTTTTGGCTCTGAAAAAAGCTGTCTTTATTTGGGATTCACAGCCTTAAATCCTTTTACCATTTACTATTATTGATCTTTCATCTTTGATTGGTTGGTTGGTTGTTTTTTGTGGTTTTGGTTGTTTTTTTGTTGTTGTGTTTGTTTGTTTGTTTTGTTGTTATTGTTTGTTTTGGTTTGTTTTCTTCTGTTTTGTTTTGTTTTCTCCAAATACCATTTATGATTGAACGGAGTAAATAAAGCTGTAATATAAAGTAGTTAAATATTAATTAGAGCTGCTAATTGATTGGAGATATCTTCTCACGTGGGTGGGTGTCTAACCACTTACTCCAGGGCCATATTCAGTTTCCTGCTCTGTCTCTGGTGCAACAGATAAATTGATTGTTCCTTGTAAAGTGGAGCATATTGACCTGGAGATTGTGCAAACTCCTCTGTGCCATGTTGACCAGCCAAGGTCATTATCTGGGGAGTTAGCAGGTCTGAATTCAAAGAGCCTTAAGGAAAATGGGAACAGCCAGGCTCCTGACAGGTCAGGACTGAGCTATTCTCAGGTATGTCCAGAGGCAAAACATAAATCCCTGGGCACCTTCCACATGGAAGCAGGGGCTGCAGGCTTCACACAGCTCACCTTCATGCCCTGGGGTTGGACAGCAGCTGAGCAGAGGGTTTTAAGGATCTGTGTTTGATGCTTATCAGACTGCCATGTTTCCCTTGGACTATTTCTATGCTAGTGAGATAAACAGAGCGTGAGCTGAACTGCTGTTTAATTTTTAACCCAGTTCTGGCAGAGTTCTGACCTGCACAGTAGCATACTTCTAGGCATGCTGTGGGGGATTGCTCAGGTCAGGAGGTATTTCCAGGTGGTAGTATGGATAAGGCCACTCAGTTTCAGAAGCAAGGACAGCTTAGGCTTCAGTCAGCTTGGCTTGCACACCAACAGACAAAAAAAGAGGGGAGCTAGACAAAAAAAAAAAAAAAGACCTAGAATGCAGTTGTGTGGCATACTGTGTTTGAGACTTCCAAACTTTTTGGAACTTCCAAAATGTTTTAAAGTTGCTTCTTTCATAGGTGACACTTAAAAGTTAATACATTTTTAAAGAGGACAATTTTTATGAGGTGCTCAGGAAGTGTGGGAGTGCTGTGTGATGACTTGCAGAAGGGATGAGGTACTGTTCAAAGAGAAATTCTCACTGAGACCAGTTCACAAAGTGGACCTGTATTGGCTTTTACTCTGCTGGTACAACAGATGTCATCACAGATGAATGCAGAGGTTAGGAAAATACTGGCATTTGCCTAAGAAAGAAGAATGATGCCTTTAGGAAGAGAAATATTCCATTTCCTTGGACATTTTCTCATGACCTCTGATAGAGATTGGGCCAAATTCATTGCTTATTTAACCGCAGGTCATTTAATTGATTCAAGCAGGGTTACAATCAAGAATCTACGTGGTCCTTCATTACTGATTGCAAGGAGGTATGTTAATAAAACCAGGAAATTAGGATCTTGATATTCTGGTTGCCTGAAATAATGCTTTCAGTGTTACTAGGCTGGAAGACGTTATGTTCAAGCAGTACCCAGTTTGAGTTGACAGCAGATGGTGAGTAATAAAGATAAGCTCTTCTGGCTACAGAGCCAAACTCAAGTTCAAAAGAACATTTAAGAATGTGCTTAAGTGCATTGCTGAATTAGGGTGGGTCTAATTAAGTAATTGAAATATGCACACTCCTTTGTTTTTTCCTGAAGCTGAGCCTTGCCCAGGAATATTTTGCTGAAACTCAGTGTTTAATACAACTGAAATGGTAGCAAGGTGAAACACAAGAAGTTCCACCTCAACATGAGGAAAAACTTCTTCACCGTGAGAGTGACAGAGCCTGGAACAGGCTGCCCAGAGAGGTTGTGGAGTCTCCTCTAGAGACTTTCAAGACCTGCCTGGATCTGTTCCTGTGTAGCCTGCTCTGGGTGTTCCTGCATTGGCCGGGGGGTTGGACTCAATGATCTCCAGAGTTCCCTTCCAACCCCTACCATTCTATGATTCTATGAAATTGTAGAAAAGTGAAACTTCCAAGGTAGTTTCCTATTATTACATTATATGATTCTAAAAGTGACTATTATTTGAAATCTCAAAACTGTAATGCTGTCAATACTAACAGATGTCTGTAGACCCTGATATTAACCTTCAAAGTGTGTGGTGATTCTTGAAAGTCAAGCAGTCGACCTAGAACATATATATATTTTTAGAAACCCTTAACTATTTAAGATGGAAAATACTGTGCTATAAAAGATGTGAAGAGACAGAATTATCAAGTAAAGAGAGTCTTACTGCATTATCACTTCTGCTTAAAATCTGTGGTAATAAAAATTCATCGGCACACGTAAGTGTTGTCAGGATTCTCTCAATATGTGCAGTGGAGGGGAAGTAGTAGAAACAAAGTCTAAATTGTGTTTGCATACCAGGTAGTGCTGCATTAATGGCACTACCCAATTCAGCTACCCCAGGGTGAGCTGCACTGCGTGCTTAGCAGAGTGCCGGACAGGGCAGTTACTGGATCGGTTGCTGCAAAGGTTTCATGTGTGGTGTGCTCTGCTCCGAGGCTGAGGTTTGGCACACCTAATTAGCAGCTCTGCTCAAACCACTGCTGCACTGCTTCTCTTTCTAAATCTTGCTTGTTTAAAGCCAAGCCAGGTACCACTACTGCCTTTACAGTCCACCCATGACCTGGGAGCTCCCTGAGTGCAGTTGAAATATCTTCCCTGAATGTGCTTTGAGGCAGACCCCTGAGATACTTATCTGACCTGTTGCATTGTTTTTACACACAGATACAGCAAACAGTGCTGATATGGAAAAACAAACACTGCAATAAGTTTGGATTTGTTCTTTCCTCAGCTATCCGGTATGACAGAGTCAATGTGTTTGGCTACACAGTCTGGTCCCTCCTGGATGGCTTTGAATGGCACAGAGGATACAGCATTCGACGTGGATTGTTTTACGTTGATTTTCAAAGTCATGACAAGAAACTGGTGCCCAAAGCTTCTGTCTTGTTCTATGAAAAGCTGATAGAAAAAAATGGCTTCCCACCTTTGCCTGAAAACGAGCCCATAGAAGGTATTTTTCCCTGTGGCTTTGCTTGGGGAATTGTTGACAATTACATTCAGGTGAGTCTGATGATGAAGCCAACAGGCTGTCCAGCCAGATCAGTGTGCAAGTTCATATTGAGAAATTTGCTGGATAGAGCATCTTTGCCAATATAAATTGCCACAGTGCTGAGAGTAGGTGGGTACAAAGCTTTTAATGCCCAAAACACTGTGATTTTCAGTCTTCATTAGACTTTCTGCATGTGACCAAGGAGGTCCAGTCAGATTGAGATACGATAAAAAACATTTTTAGAAAAATACATGGAATTTGAAAGATGTCTGATGCTCATCTTCCCTGGACATGTTATATGATCAGACCTTTACAAATGGAAGTTGATTACATCTACTGAAATGTACTTCAAATGTCCTAGTCTATGAAATGGGAAATATTACTGCTTTTTCATGTCCCTAATTTTAATGGAAGTATATTTGTTTGCTGGGATGATAGACTTTTTAGAAAACTTACTGAATGAAAACTCCAGTGGCATGTTTCTACATCTTACACATTATACATATATGCATGTGGTTGTTAGATAGCTTTCGTGTAAACAAAAAAAAGTAAACAATATTAGATTTAGATGACATTTCTGTATTCCTTCTTTGTCATTCTGTGTAGTACTTTGTCTGATGGAGGCCTGCAGTGCCCCTGGATATCAGGGGCAGATCATAGCTAGATTATAGATCCAGTTCATAGCTCTCACTCTTTTTCAACCAAATCTGATACTCTGGGAGAAGCTTTCAAATTTTAAAACTCATAACATGAGTAAAAATTGTAGCTTAGTTACAGTCTCTTTAACAGTTTGGATCTGTAATTCTCAGATGCTGTTTTGGCTTGCAGGGCTTCTCAATCCACAGTAAAGAGATGTCGTTAAATTCAATACTGAGGCTTGATCCAAGAACACAATTTTTGATTTAGACTTTTCACAAAGACAGAACCTTTTTTACAGCTAGAGCATAGGGGGCTTGTTTGTTTTTTTCGCACTCAAACAGTAAGATCTTACTTTGTACCCTTGAAAAATGCTGCAGCCTCCTTACCTGGTGCACCAATTTCCAGCAAAACTCAATGGTCATTATCCTCCTAACTCTCAGATAGATTAGGGGTTGGAAATGGAATTGCTGCCTTTGGGATTGGTAACAGCTGTAAAGTTGTGGAGTCAGTCAGCCTAAGACAGTTAAAAAATCCCTCCCATCCCCAAAACCTTCAAAGCTGGATATTTTCATTTCAAAAGGCCATTCAAACATTTTGTGCCATAAGGCTTAGGTAGTGTGATTTGTAGATGCATCACAGTGGAAAAACTCTTTTGACAGCATTCCCACAGTATTAGTGGCAATGCATGCTTTAGTAATCTACAAGGGACAATTCTCCAGAAAAGCAATTTCCCTCAGACATGCTGGTTTTTATTACTTTCTTCTATAAGCACAGTACTGACCTCTCCAGAGAAAATAGCAGCTGATTTTCAGCAGCTTCTTTATACAGCTTGCAGAGCCTCAGCTACAAGTTGAACACTGGTTGTAGGCTGACACCTGCTTTTCAAACAGAGGGCAGGACATGGAAATCTGAACTCAGGGGGAAACCACACACCAGAGAAAAAGAAGAAAAGAGGACAAATAAGCACATGTGGTACCAGTATCTTGTACTTTGGATCTTTCTTGTAAGCGTTACTCTAGAGTATGAATGAGATTTTACACTCTGCTTTATTTTAAGTAATTCACTTTTACATCTTCTAGTCCTTATTGTGCTTGCAGTATTCGTTAAAAAGTGGAAGTACGTTTCTGTGGGAGCCTGAGAAGCTCATTTTCTATTGTCAGTATGTCACACAGGCAGTTCTGACATCTGAAGCCCTAAAGACTTATGGGAAATGCATTTATTGTTGGTGTGGCATACAGTGAGTTTATTCAAAGACCCAAAAGAAAATGATCCAGGCATCAACAGCCTGCTGAAGTAACCTGGAAATTAATTCAGTATGAGTTAAATAAAAAAGGACTTCTTAATCGTGAAGGAAAAATCTTGCTTGTCAACTGAATTTGTGCTAAAAATCAAGTGCAGCACATTACTCATCTTTTGCCATAGTCAGGAAAAGAACCGAATGCAGAAATGGTGTTTCATTCATTATTTCTTCTACTGAATTCAGAGAGTGGTCTTGAAACTGAATCTACTGGGCAATTTACCAACAGACAGTCTCTCTGTAGGCCCTTCTTAATCTTGACAAAACCCACGTTAAAAGTTAAAGTAGTCTTTGCTGAAGATCTGCTTCTCCAGACATGTGTCGCAGGCTTTGTGCCTTTTACCTGAACAATCCTTTGTTTCCCATACAGACTGGAGCAGTTTGGGGAAGATAGAAGCGTGGTGACCATTTACATAAGTTTGTTTGCAAAATAAGATGAAAATGATATATATAGATTTGATACATTTCTGATGTCACATGGTAACAGAAAATTAGTTCATGCCCATGAGCCAGAGATGTTATCATATCAGAGATGCGAGACCGGTGCTAAGTGCAACGTTTTGACTTAGGATATTCTTTCACCATGTTGTTCCTGATGGTTATGATGTTCCCACCTACCTACAACAAACGGCTTGTATCTGGTATCTTTTTTATTCTATCTAGGTAGACACGACACCTACCCAGTTTCTTGACTCTAATGTCTATATGTGGGATGTTCACCAGACGAAGAAGCTTATTAAAGTGGATGGAGTTTTCACCTCGAAATGCAAGCGTCACTGTGTTGACTTTGCTGCTATCAGGCTCCAGATCTCTCTTCTGCAAGAAATGCATGTCACACACTTCCATTTTTCACTGAAATGGTCTTTAATCCTTCCTTTAGGTAACCTTTCTCTAATCAACCACACACTTGTACAGTATTATCAGTGTTTTGCTAGTGAACTTCTCAGAGTTAACATAACTCCTGTTGTTGCTTTATGGCAACCTATGACTGAGAATCAAGAGCTTCCAATTTCTCTTGTCAAATATGGAGCTTGGGAAAACCCAGAAACCGTTCAGGCTTTTATTGAGTATGCCAGATTCTGCTTTACAAGTCTTGGGGACCATGTCAAGTTTTGGATCACAATGAATGAACCACCTGTGAAGAACTTGACATATGCTGCAGGGCACAACCTGTTGAAAGCCCATGCAAAAGCGTGGCATCTTTATGACAAAGAATTCAGGAGATCTCAGAAAGGTAAAATATCTATAGCTCTGCAAGCTGACTGGGTAGAACCAGCTTGTCCCTTTTCCAGGAATGACCAAGAAGTTGCTGACAGAATTTTAGAGTTTGACATTGGCTGGCTTGCAGAACCTATCTTTGGGAGTGGAGACTACCCACAGGTGATGAGAGCATGGCTTCGCCGAAGAAACAGCGTTGACCTATATAATTTCCACTTGCCTTATTTCTCAGAAGATGAAAAAAAGTTAATCCAGGGCTCATTTGATTTTTTTGCCTTGAGTCACTACACTACTACCCTTGTGGGCTGGGAGAAAGAAGATGCTCTAAAATATGACCACTATCTTGAAGCTCAAATGATCAATGACATCACATGGCTGCATTCCCCCAGCAGAGCTGCAGTGGTACCCTGGGGACTGCGTAAATTGCTCAAGTGGATTCAGTCAAAGTATGGCAATGTCCCAGTTTATGTTACGGCTAACGGAATTGATGATGACCACAACATGGTGCATGATAAGCTCAGAGTGTATTACATACAGAATTACATCAATGAAGCTTTAAAAGGTAAGGAACCCATAAATGCTTTATATGTCACAAATCCCAGTATTAGTATACAACTGTGTGACAGGGTATGTTTAACTTGAAAAAAAGAAAACCTATGAGAATACTCCATAAATGAGGTGTTATTACAGCATAACAGATATTTTGATTTATGATTGTTGTTACTACACATCAGGAAGACTGGCCTTGCACATATTCTGCAAAAGAGAGCAGAACTATTTTTTGTGGATTCAAGAAATTTAAGTAGGTATTATGTGAGTTGCTCCACATGTATTTAGTCAGATTTTCCTCTTATTTCACTTCCACTGTTGTTTTGCTTTGTTACTTCTCTCCACTGATGTGCCTCAGGGCTGGATATGAGTTCTGTTCCTCAGCTATCTTTGTATCTTATCCAACAGTGATCTTATCCAACAGTGATCTTCATGATAATTCAGCTATCTGCCTCATTATGCCACTTGCTGGACTCTTTCCGGCTGCTCAAAATCCAAACCAGTCTTTTTCTCTGTCTCAAAGATTCATAAACTATAAGGCAAAAGGAGGCATTTTGAGTCATCCTGTCATACAACACACGCTGTTTTCTTAAGAAAAGCACAAGACCCAAATGAGATAATTTTACTGATGGAGAATCTTCTACACCTTACTGTAAGCTGTTTTAGTGGGCAATTATTTACTGGTTTTATGTATAAGTGTGCGTATAGATGTATATATATCTTACATCTAATATCAATTTAATCAACTTCAGCTTTAAGCCATTTTGTTGTGCATTTCCATATGTTTTAGCTGTGTAGGCATTCACAGACAGGAAAAAGGCTCTTTCTCATGTATCTCTTTGATAAATAACACAGACAAAGCTCTTTGTGTCCCTTACTATAAAACATCATTTAGAACATTTCAATTATTAAACTTTTTCCCATTTGCCAGCATTCTTCTTAAGAGATATAAACCCAGACCCGGACACACTGTTCATACCACAAGCACACCTATATCTCAGGCAGATATACCATAACTTCTTGCCCTTGAACTCCTCTTTTGTACATCTAAGCAGCTCTTTAACCATTTTGGCCATTGGCAGCAGGTTGGTTACATGAACTCTGTGCTTATCTACTGAGATTTCAAACTTGGTTGCATATTCCTGCCCCCCAGGCAGAACTCCCTTTGCTGGAGTATGGTCTGTTCTTTGACATCCTCACATTTGGTCACGTTCAAATGCCAGTTGCTTGCTTGTGCAAAGCTTGCTGCATTACCTAAGCTGTGTTCCTAATCTTTGTGCTATTTGCACACTTTGTGAGAAATAGTTTTACTGTTCTTTTAGGCCACTGATACATTTAATATGATTAAATACTTTGGTGCTAAAAGCCAATCTCCATGACCAAAGTAGAAATACACCTATTGGGACATTTACTTACCTGCAATTACATTTCTAGACTTATTAGTTCTGTTTGAGACCAGTTGAAATCTGTTTATTATGGGCTCCCCTTGACCTTATAACTTTCTATTTTCTTGATTCAAATGCCATATAATACCAAGTCAGTTGCCTTGTGAAGTTCGAAGTATATTACATCAAACATCATTACTTTTATTGATCTGCTGATCTCATAAAAAAGATGTCAAGTTCATTTGACAAGATTTATTTTTCATAAAGTGAAGCTGATTGGCATTAATCATCTGTATGTCCTGTAATTCTTATTTATCAGGCCTTAAATAATCTATTGCACTGTTCTGCTAGGTAGTGAAGGATGGCTGGCAGTTCCATAATTTGCTAGGTCGTACTGTCCATTCTCTTAAGTATTGTCTTTTAACTTCATCCTCTGTAATTTCCACTCTTTCATGAATTACTGAACATTAAGTGCCTAAGAATTCCTTCTCCAGCATTTTGAAGTGCTGGCTTCATGTTTTCTGCTTCTGTAGTTAGAAAACATATCTTGGCTATATTTGGGCTTATGGCTTCAATCTGTTTTGAGGTTTTTTTCTGTATTGCTTCTCTCCTTCCTACCACTTGAGACTGTACCAGTTCTTGGCACTTCTATTTTCAAAGTGTGTATGGATATGGGCTTTTCTACCAGTTCCAGTTAGCCAGAACACTGGCACATCCCCCCTGTATTTTTACAGAGCTTTGTCGTTAGTACTGATCTGGTACCAGTATATTCCAATCAATTCCTTGAGTAAACACCTAAAAACATGAAAATGCCTAATTTTAAAGTAATTTGAATAGTTTGAAAATTTTTGGTCAAAGCAATTGTAAATGGTTAGCAGTCATCTTTCTTAGAATGGATTTTTCTTTGTGAGCAAAGGTCTTTTCCAACCGAAACAATTCTATGATTCTATCCATCCCATGATTCTCTCCCCTTCTATCCAGCCTGGAAATAGCTCCTGTGTTTTTAAACTTCACCTTATTTTCCTATCTTTCCATCTTCTTTGTCATGGATGAATATGTCCCTGCTAACTGGCCATAATACTTGCCCTAAAGCTCAGTTTCCCACATTGGACATCCAACACTTCTCCATAGTGTTTAGTCCATCAGTAACAGAAACTTTTTAATTCTCTTTTCTTCTCCTGCTCTGGTATTGCACTTTCGTCCATCTTGTCCTTATCCAGGAAGCAAGCTCTTAACCTTTGCATCATGACTGATTCGGGTTTCTCCAAAACACATATTTTTTTTCTGCAAGACCCTGTGCAGTAACTGAGATGAATTACAGATCTTGTGTCCTTACCTCAGTGTCATGCTGGAGAGAAATGAGATGGGATTTGTTACGTCTATGCTCTCACCTTAAAGTTACTATTGTGCATTCTTCCTCCAGCTGGTTTCAGGGGCTACATGTGGCAGCATTTATGTGTGTAGTGTTTGTTGCTTACCTGCATTGTTCCAGAGGAGCCAACAGGTTTTTGCAGATAAATGATTCCAGAATTATAGTACAGGACCCTTTGGACTGAGGCTGTATTTTTAAGTGCTTTGTACACTGTTTAAGTACATCTTTGCCAGTTGAAAACAAAGAACAGCAGTAACCATTTATGTAACACCATTAAATCCACATGCTGTTTTACAAGCACAAACTAATTATCCTGGGTAGCAGCTCTGTAAAAGGGCAGGTAAATATTATTTCATTTTACACATGAGAAGTAGGTTAGAGGTGCTAAATGTCTTGCATGTAGCTACAGAAAGAATTATTTCCAGAGGTATATGAAAATTCAGCAACTGTTAGCTTTCAGTGCTGAGTTCATCTGCTGGAAGATGTTGCTTTAATTTATTAAAAATTGCTATTTTAAGAGATAAAGTACTGCAGTTTGCATTTACTACTGTGGATTGATTGGTTTTCTCAAGCTGGACTGATAGCTTAAGGTTAATGCTTCAGGTGATGGACCTTTTCCAGTAGCCAAGTTAGCAATATGGATTGTGGACATGTTCTCAGTAAAGACTAATACAGGTCTTCTTGGATCAGAAACTCAGGTCAATAAGGAGAGGACTACGATTTACATAACCTTTCCACTTGCACTGGTGATATCCCAGTACATGACCTGTGCACAGGCACGTCTTTTTCTACTGTTGCTCTGCCTTTGCTAATGAGAAGTGCAGCCTGATGTCCCCCGATCCTTGGATGTCCCTATCAGGAGGTGCTGTACAAAGGAGAAGGAGCAATCAGAGAAATGGGTTGCAGAAATCCAAATGCAGGAAACCTGAAACCTGTGTTCTTTAATACATAAAAAAGAACCATCTTTTCAGCATCATTAAACCGATCATTAAACACAGCCAGGCACTCACAGCCCTGTTTACTAAGCACGAGGAAATAAATCACAGGATATTCACAAATCACGCTGTCTGGCAATGGCTGGCAGATTCACTTTTTGAGAAACACTTCATAGATGTACGTGTACCTTACCTTATTCTGGGGATGAGAAGTGCAGATGTGGGTTTAATACCCCCCTGCCCCTGCTTTATGTACTGCTCTTGAATGCCAAAGTGACATTTATTCCTCTCTTCAACCCTTTGTTTTCTTTCACAGCTTACACCCTGGATAATGTTAACTTGCAAGGATATTTTGTCTATTCTTTTAATGACAAGACTGCTCCTAAATACGGTCTCTACAGTTACGTGGCAAATCAATACGAACCAAAGCCTTCTATGAAACATTACAGAGAAATAATTGACAGTAACGGTTTTCCTGGTCCTGAAACTCCTGAGTTGATGTGCCCAGAAGAGATTGCCTCATGTCCTGAATGCCACTTCTTCCGAACCAGAAAATCATTATTAGCCTTTATCTCCTTCATATTTGTTGCTTTTATTGTTACTATATTCTTCATTGTTTACTACTCCAAGAAGATAGAACGAAGGTATAAATAGAGCTGCTCCTTTGAATACATCACTCACTGCCCTTTCTTTTCCATTCCTTTAGGAAATCTGAAATAAGAGTGCACAATGTTGTGATTGCTTCAGCACTAAAAAGGCATTTACATTGCCTGATACTGCAGAACATTGACACTGAGAGGAGATTGCTCGCATATGGCTTCCAGAAATTGTTTTGTCTGGTTTTGTACATTTGGTTTAGGACCAGTCCTTAATTCCTCTGGTTGGAGTTACCTCGCATCTTTCCCTGGGACCTTTTGTTGATCAGATGCTTTCCCCTCCTTGGTTTTGTCTCACTAAGTTGGGCAGGTGAAAGTATGTTTTGAAGACATGGAGTGGTGGAAGAGCCTGAATGTCAAATTCTCCAAGAGAAGACTGGGGAGAAACAAAATGGTTTACTTTTCCAAGTTAGGGTTTAATGTTGATATTGCTTGATCAGAGCCAGCAACGGGGAATGTGACTGAACAGTGGTAGGGAATTGCACAAAGCAGCACTGGAGGAGAGGACACCCCCTTTTCTAAAGCAGAGGAAGGGGGAATACCAGAGGGACAGGAGTCTATGCTGCCAGGAGCTCTCTGTAAATCAGATAACTACTACTCCTCAGGTTGCTGCCGGTTGCATCTGACTTCAGGATGTCATTGGGGAACGTCAGCTAAAGGAACAGTGCTTTTCTCAGTGGGTAAAGCAGCAGGGATGTGTCCAGGGATGGCAGGGGTCGTGCCATCTGATGGGAAGAGATGGGAAGAGTGAAAGGATTTCTCTTTGATTTGCTCAGTAGAAAAGCACAGCACAGGAACTGGGATGTCTTTGCTGTCTTAGTTGTCAGAAAGCTGTGTGTGCCTGACCCTGAGTCACAGCAGGGCTGGGGCACCCCGTTTCTGCACTTCTTGCAGCAAGTTGCACACAGCTGCCACTCCGCTGCTGCCCTGCTGCTTATCTGCTGGAAACTTAGGGGTGATTTAGTAAGAGGGTCTCTGCATGCCATTTGTGCTGAGTGTGGAGACTTTAAAACTCAGCAGTTTGGTGTAATAATCCAGCACTTTATTGCTGCTTTTGCCGGGGTCTGAGAACTTGGAGCTGTTGCTCCAAGCCTCTTCCAGGTTGGCTGGAGGGTCTCCTTTGAGCAACTGGATCTCGCCCTGGCAGCAAAGTGTTGCTGAATGCCTGAGGGCCTCTCATTTTTCTCTCAGCAAGATAAATCAGCTACAGTGTTTATTAGTAGAAACAGAGAGAGAGTGGAAAAAACTCCTACGTCATTTCGCCTGCCTTGTGAATCACTACATTAGGAGTGCCCTCAGTACAGAGCAGTGAGGTCATTTTTCTCTGCTCTCTAACTCTAGGCCTGCATCGCCTTCAGCTGTAATTGTAATTTTATTGTCATGTAAAGAATGTCACTCACTGGAAAGAATATTTTAAAGGAAGTGTGCTCTGTGTTAATCAAGAATTAATTATCTACTAAAGCTGATTATACTGTATTAAATGTGATATTTATCTGCTAGATGACTAATAGAGGACTAAGTGACCTCCCAGGGTTCCTTTCAACCTGAATATTTCTGTGCCCCTATACTGTAAATTAAAACTTACATATGAAATATAATTATCTTTTGTAATTTAAGATTATATATATTAAATAATCTATAGAAATAGAAAATAATTACTATCTTATCATAATGATTAATATATTTGTCCTCTAGTTTCAGTCTTAAAATGATTTCTTTTTGCACTAATGCATATGGTATCAAGATTAAGACAAAAAATTCAGGGTAAGTGATGAAGTATTAAATATATATATATATAAAAAAATTATTTATAGCCTGATAGGACTGGCTGAAGAAGAGACATTTTTAAACTGCTCTATGTTTATGCATTGGTGCCTGGTGCAGTGTGGATTACAAAGAAATAGCTCTCCCTAAACGTATGAAATGCCAACTGGCTTTCTGTATGGCATGACAATGAATCACCTCACGATACATTACTCCAGTAGTCAGATGCCTTCACAGTACATAACAAAAAGTGACATTCATTTAATGCAAACTGTTTCAGGGCTTGCCTGACTTGGATGCTACGTGTGTGCATGTATGTATGTTATAATTATTTTCCTGTTGGCAAAACAAAAAGAGCCTGGGCCTGATTTTTCTGAGAAACAGCCTAAGTGCCTCCCCTGAGCTTGAGGAGACTCAAGGGGCCCAGGCAGGGCAAGTCCAGAGGTGCAGGTGCTGTGCTGGTGGGCATCAGCCTATGCTGACACTTCGCTAGCAATTAACCATCCAGCGAGTTGCTGCCCTCTGCTATGTAATGACCCAGCCATAGTGCAATGTGAGAAACAGCAATCCGAGCACGGACACACGGCAGGCTCTTCCCTTAGAGCCTGGGTGATATGTAACCACCGACAGGCAGATGGCACCAGCTGGATATCTAATTTGTAGGTAAATTGGGATTTGTTGCTATCCAGCTGTATGATCGCATCCACTCATGGTGCCGTGGCCCACAGAAACAATGCAGCCTTTGGTGCAGTTCCCTCCAGAAAGTTTGTAAATACTGCTGCAGAACAGCAACTGGTTTGAGCTGGGCACAGCAGGTGCCAAAGTCTTCTAAGCGGTCTGCCCAGAATGCTGCCTGTGCACAGCAGCGCGAAGCTCTTGGCGAAGGAATCGCATGATGATGGACCAGGGAAAATACAGGCTGGTCTAATGGAGATAATAATATGGTTTTGCCTCGGGAGTCTGTTTCATTTTATGTAATCAGAGGCCAGTGCGGGTTGCTTGTCAGTCTTGAAAAAAATCACCCTCCACTAAACAACAAAAAAGCCCTTGAATAGGCAAAGATTAGGTACCTGTCCAAGGAGAATTGCGGTGTGTTCATGCAAGCTGATGCGACAGTCGCCTCCAGGCTGTGGGGCACTTCTTGCCTTCAATACCCACATGTGAGCGATGATCTGGCACTTGCCCATCACCATCTCTGCAACTAGAGCAGGAGCACTGACAAGTAGCAAGGACCATGAGCAGAGGGGACTCCACAGTCAGGCTGCAAAGACAGCTCAGGGGAGGGTAGTATTATATTTTCTGAAGAGCAACCAGGGTCTGTATGTGATGGATCTATCTTGTCTACTAGTTTCTTGATTTTAACCATGTTTCTAGAATGAGATGCTGTTGCCAGTTTGCTCAGCGTTCCAGATTAAACATGTTATAAAATAAAAAATTGTCTTTTTATTCAAAATCTATTTGTGACGTGAGTGCAAAGCTTCTCTTTTATTTCTTGAGAAGACCGTGCAGAGTGACTGTGGGAAGGGTGTCTTTGCGAAATGAAAGAATGAATGTTACATTGTTTTTACAACAATCTCAGAGATTAAATAAAGATACCATATGTAACAAATTGCAACATGGTCTTACGGTTTAATCTGTCCAATTTGTCTGTTTGCAACATGAAGTACAGAGTATTTTAGGCGCGGCAGTTACAATAACTCTGCAAAAGGAGTTTGTGGTGGTGTTTGATTTTGCAGTGCTCATATATCTCCAACTTTTGCTGGAGATTGCTGGGGCCTGTGTCTGAACAGAGGATTTTCCAGTGGACCTACAGCTTTGGAGGGAATTTGGTTCTTAGATTTTTTTGCTGTTTTGTGTGTTGGTTTTTTGGTCTGTGTTTGGTTGTGAAATATGTATTTATTTATTTATTTGGTTTGGTTTGGTTGGTTGTTTTGTTTGTTTAATTTTTAGAGTGATTATTGCTATTTAAAAAGCCTATGGAAGTAATCATATAAGAGTGCTTTGGTGCGATGTCTTATTCCATAGTAACACTGCAGCACATTTGACAGCTCCGCTCTTGTGCAGTTACTCACTTGAGGGATTTCATCAACACAGCTGTGCCACTAAGCAGTCAGTTTGTAGCATCCTTCTTGAACATCTCAAGGAAAGTAAATGTCAAGCTTAAAGGAAGTGGGAGCAGAAAGGGACAAGACTAATTAATGGGAGGGGGCCATACAAATGCCAGCATGCTTAAACACACAACTCACCCTTCACGTTTCTTCTTGCATTGCATTAGCTTGCTTTCGAATCACTTAGAAAACTTGCTTTGTTCGTTCTGCTTGCAGAACTGCTTAGGTGAAAATGCCCTTATTCAGGGCAAAGAAGTCAGTTTTAGGTGCTAGATTTCAGCTTCATCTGAGGAAGTTCATTCTTGCTCTTGTCTTCACTCATGCAAAGCTGAGATGAGGAGGTGAGGAAAAGGAAGAGGAAAGCTTTACTGTCTTTGATGTGCCACTTTTGGTCAAACCACCCTTCAGCAGCTGTCACAAGGCTATGGCTGGTGCTGGCCAGTTGAGCCCACCCTTTTTAAGAGATGGGAAAAAGAAAGAATAACGAGGTGAGATGAAAGTGTATCAGAGGCTTCTTTTGTTGTTTTGTGAACGGTACAGAAACACCACAGTCAAACTGTTCTAAAAAGAATTATGATTGTTCAGAAAGTTGAAATAACAGCAGCCTACAGCCAAGATACCTGCAGGTGCTGACATTTTGCTGGATATTGTTTTGTGATGCTTTGTGTGTTTGTGAAGGAGCGGCAAAAGGGCCAGAAAGGCAGAGAGAAGTCAAGGAAAATACTAACATAGCAGGGCAGAAGAACCACAGGCACAAGTGGATGTGTGAGTTTCTCACCCTGGGAGCTGAGGGAACAGTCCGCTGATGAGGGGATAGGCCATGGGACTTAATATTCTTTGTTTAAAAAAGTATACATATATATAACAAGAAATCTACTCTGTAAACTCCATACCTCCCGTATTTGTCCCTCAATATACATCCTACGTGATTAATTTTACTGTCAAAAGCCTTTTCCTTGTCACAAGAGTTACCTAAACACAACACAGCCAAACGCTGTTATCCTGTCCCAGCTCTCCTGAGCTCATCCAAATGTGTTTCTAGCCCTAGTCCCAAGACACCCCTGGGGGTCTGAGGTGCAGAGAGAAACTGAGTGCTGGTGGTTATGTGAGGCGGTCACTGGCACTGAGCAAAGCAGTGGGAATGACAGGGATGGTGTTTTCTGAATACCGCAAATTCACATCAGGTCGGATTAGTTTTTACTTTCGTTCTTGTCTGTTAGTGGAAAGAGTTTCTTCCGTACTGAGAGAATAACACACAAGACTTGAGGGGTTTGTGGCTTTTGATAGGGAGGGATAAGTTTTAACTCCTGCCCGCTCCCCCGCCCCACCCCCCCCCACCTCAGCCACGCCGGTGGCCGACCTTCCTCAGGCAGGTGTTGAGC
>JANIJG010022404.1:35511-50417 GCA_024611175.1 Megaceryle torquata
ACGAGTCTATGATTTTCATTTCACAGTCATTTCAGTATGTTCAGCCTGTGCTGTAGTCTAACAACTACCTGTCATTTTAAAGAGCAACATCTCTTAGGCCTGGCAAGATCCCCCCAAGTCTGACACTGGTTCCTCAGAGCAAGTGCATTAGTGACACGGTGCTGGGTGACTCCTGCAAGCTGTTGTAAAGAGGATGGATGCCCAAGAATTCAATGTTATAAAGACTGCTGGATGAACCATCAGTGCTGTTAGGGTTAAGACAGTCTGTTTATCCTGACATTGTTGGGGGTTTTTTATGGGGGGGGGGGGGGGGGGAGGGGGATGGGCATGAGATCAAAGCACATACTGTTTTTGTTTGGCAAGAAAGGACAGACTGATACAGCTGACTAGCTCTGCCATGACAGAAAATTGGAGAAAAGTACTTTGCTTCCGAAGTTGAATACTGAGATTTCCCTGAATGGTGGGACATAAAGGTTATCCTCTCTCCTAGGTGGTGTCTCACAGCTGACTCCCTGCTCAACATCCTGTTTTCTGAGACTCTGCTTCTTTTGATAATTCAGTAGAGAGTTGGAGAGATAAAGGTCCATCCAAAGGGACGCTTACCCCATCTTAGGTATGTGCAAGACAAACCACAGGAATCACTATCCTGCTGTTGCATCTTTTTTTCTTTTTTTTTGCAGTAACTTGATGGCTTTGAGAAGGCTGAAGTCAATAATGTGAACCCAACATTCAGCATTCCAGCTCCACGGTCACTCTTATGAACCTAGACTTAAGATTACTGACAAGAACACGGCTGCAGAAACATGCTTGCATTCAGTGGGAGTCAGAGGCCTAAACACTGTTGAGGATTTGCATTCACCTTTCTCAAACCAGCTATCCTAGCTGGTTTAGTGGCTTCTTTGGAAAATATATGTTTTCCCATGAAGCTGATGTATACTTCAGGACACTATAGATAAGTGTAATGGACAACAATATCGTGTTAAGCCTAGAGTCATTGCTGAAGTCTCACATCAGAACAATTTAGCTTATAGTAAGTTGCAATAAAGAAAAGAAGGTCTTAAATGTACCCTGTTTCTTGTGCCAATGGATGGAATGAGCGCACAAGGAAACATCACTCTTTAGTGTATGCAAATTTATTCAACTCTGCAGTTATTTATTTACAACTAATGACTGATACCAACAGATGAGGTAAAAATATGAGGTATTGATATGAGTATAACATTTAAAAATGCAATTATCATAATGTATTCTCAATGGCAATGTAACAATACAAAAATACTGTGGTAGCTGAATGGTAGACATGGCATAATGTGCATTTCAGAGAAATCTTATTCCATTGTTGCATGGCTTAGAGATGCCAGAAGCACACGACAGAGCTTCTGCAAGGGTAGGTGGACAACCCTACCTTGATCACAGCAGCAGGTGGCACAGGGCCCTGTCCAGCTGTGCAATGTCTTGTCAGACAGGATAGAACCACTGTCCAGGTTTTCCCTTCATTTCCTTAAAAAAATATTTACTGTCAGACAGTTGCCACTCCCAGGGCCAGAAATTCTGCACCCATTAATACTGAGGCACAATTCTATTCATTTATGCAAACTAATGTAGCAGAAGTGCTCTAATTGCTCCCGGTTTAGAAAACAGCCGTCATGAAAGCTGCTGCCATGGCTACAGGCATATGGGGAGGAGCTGCTGCCTTCTGGGATAGCAGTCCTGCTGGAGCCAGGGGTACTGACTGGCCTTGCCTTACCAGCTCACCAGCCACAGCCTGCTCCCAGGAATGCTGGACCTGGGCTTGCAGCTAGCGGGTGACTGCCAGTGCTCAACGTGGCCAAGTAAGGGTGCAAGTGCTCCCCTGTCTTTAAGACTTGAAAAACATGCTATAGTTGCACACTGCAACTGGTGTTGGCCATAAACTCAAGGCAGGAGCACATAGGTAGCCAACCTCCCTGAACCTATGAGTTACACAGTAAAAACAGGGATGAGATATCTCAAGGGGGAAGATGACAATGACTTTTCAGGGCTCCTGGTGCTTCATTGGGACACTGTGCTGGGTCATGCTGTCCCTGTCCACCCCAAGCTCCCACGGGCTGGCTTCTTTAGATTGCAGGGCTGTCACCTGTCAGCACAGCCCTTATGCATGTGCTCTAGCAGCTATCAAAGACTGCACGTCGTTCATCCCACAGCCCCCATATATGGGGCAGATCAAAGCACTGGCTTTGAAGAGACTACCCAGCTTACTGAATCAGGGCACAAAC
Organism: Megaceryle torquata; assembly: GCA_024611175.1. Lineage (NCBI taxonomy): Eukaryota > Metazoa > Chordata > Aves > Coraciiformes > Cerylidae > Megaceryle > Megaceryle torquata. The sequence goes on from JANIJG010022404.1 coordinate 37,767, forward strand.
CTCTAGCTTCTTGTAGTAAATGTATCCTGCTTAATTGACCTCATACTAAATATTGGTCAATTTTGGTTGGTAGGACTGTGCTAAAACACCATGAATGACTCCGCAGGTTTATGCAGCACTAAATAAAGTCAAAGTGAACAAATGCGATTAATGAACAGTATTAACAGGCTTGTACATTCTTATTGAATCATAGATGTAATATGATTTTTGCTCTCACATTAGTTAAAAAATAGAATGGAAAACTGCCTCAAAGGTAACATCGACAAATTATTATTATTACTTTTAAAGCATTCTTCCATTAGCAAAATAATAGGTCCCTGAAAATGAAATTATGTAATAGTCTTAAATGGCTCCTACTCCTCATAGTCAGGGGCTAATCCTGCTCCCCCCACTGTGTACAGAGGCAGGAGCATGCAGATCAGTGCAATATAACATAAAAATGCTTGCTGTTACTATAAAAGCAATCTTTCCAAGCATAGTCTGCATTTAGTTTTTTAAATCTCCAAGATGTGTTTAAAAGCTTAAAAAAAAATTAGTTATTTGTACAGTAAGAATATGAAAAGGCATGGTATTCATCTGCATGGCTTTGTGTCCACGGGATGTGGAAAAACTGCTTTGGAGCTTCTTAACAATTACCCATCTCTACAGGAGAAGGAAAGAGTAAGACAGAAACACTTATGCAGATACTAGACAAAATGGTAAAAAAAAAACCAAACCAAACAACCAAAACTAAACCCAAAAGATTTACAGCTTAATAATTTACCAGTCTTATTTCAGCCACCTCAGTACACACAGCGTTATCTCGCACTCTCCAAGAATGAGCAGTTACTTTGAACGCCGCACATTGTGAGGTTCTCCAGCGGCAGATATACGATTGATTAAGGTAATAGGTAAGTTTGCAACACCTTGTACTAACAGTCCCAATTCTGCAGCTGAATATAAATGGCTTTCAAAATGTCTCTCAGTTACATTCCCATGTATTTTATTTGGCGAAACTGTTCCACTCATTATTTTTAAACGTACAGTAGCCTCCTTCTTCCTTAGCTCTTTTAATTCTTCCTACAGCTATTTCTAGGTACCTTCTCACAGCATACACAAACAGAAAACATATTTGAGAACAGGCGTTTCTGTTACCACACGGATTATGCCTGGTAGCCCCGTGATAATGGCAAACACAGCTTATGTAGCAGTGACACACTAAGACACAAGTGACAGATTCACTTAAGGTCTGACTGATGCAAGTGATTTGCATAGAGTTATATACAAAATAATTAATTTATACATATATATAGATATAATATAGATAAATATACACATACTGTACATAATTTATTTACAATTAAAATATGCTTCTCAGAAGCCTTTAAATACCAGAGTTACATAACACACAAGTAATGGCAATAGTCTGATTTTAAAGTAATAAAAGCTCTCTGAAGAAATGTTTACTTCAATTATTGAAATTAATAAAGAAGGGATGTGGTGGGGGGAGGTAAAGTCTCCAGAATAAAAGAACTTTCTATAAAATTCCTGTTTCAGCTTCGTACAGACCCAGGTTACTTTCAGCATTCCTGTTCCTGCCAGACCCCGATTTACCGCTCCCATGATCCGAGGAACACTTCCTCAGATTTTTGTTTCTGGTCCCTCGGCAATCAGAGGCTGAAATGAGTTTCTGATTCTGGCAACTTCTGCTGCACACAGATGTCCAAAGCCTTTGTTGTACCACTCTGGGGAATGTCCTCTGAAGAAATGGAAAGAGAATCATTGAGAAACTCAAATACTGAAGAAATAGACCCTGCAGGAACAGGCTCGCCATGCTTCCTACTCCCTGCTGCCCACGGTGGTAGTGAGGACTTCAAATACTTGGCATTGTAAGCATACTCTGAAGCTCTCCCTTGCAGTAATCAAATAAGCAGATTTTACTTCTATGGTCACATTGTAACAGTAGTAGATTCCAAGTGGGGAAATGAGCTTGGTGGAAAAGACTGCAAGAAGACTCTGAAGCAGCAAACCTACATTGATCATGTCCTCCCTAATACCTCCCCTCCCCGAGCTGGAGGGTTTTGCCCTGCTGAATGGACATCTGCTTTTTGCATGTGGGATACTTACTTTAGGTCAATTCTGCAGATGTGGGTCAGCCTGGCTTTTCCTGAGCCACATGGTTCTATTAAATACTGAGAGTCCATCACGATGGCTCGCACAGCTCCCATAAGAGGGGCCTCTTCATGCTCCACGGAGATGGCAACCAGCATGCACATCCCCTTTGGCAAATCCGTCCTCCATGTCCTGCAGGAACACACATTCAAGAGTATTAGCCCGCAGAAGAGGAGACTCGGGGGGGACCTTATCACTCTCTACAACTACCTGACAGGACAAGAGGGCAGGGCCTGAAACTGGGTCAGGGAAGGTTTAGGTTGGATATCAGGAAGCATTTCTTCACAGAGAGGGTGATCAGGCATTGGAATGCACTGCCCAGGAAGGTGGTGGAGTCACTGTCCCTGGAGGTGTTTAAGGAGAGGCTGGATGTGGCACTTACTGCCATGGTCTAGCCCATGTGGTGGTGTTGGGACACAGGCTGGACTTGATGATCTCAGATGTCTTTTCCAGACTCAGTAATTCTGTGATTCTGTGAAGATGGAATCACTTTAGTAATGAAACTTTGGGGCACATGAGTAAGAACCTGACAGTTTGATTGTCTGCCTATCTTTGTTGTGGCCTGCAATGCTACTTGACTGTCCTAGGAGTCTCTGAAGGAGGAGTTTCATGCTCCCCAGCTGGGAGTCTAATCACAATGTAGAATGGCTGCCCAACTATACTGCTGCAGGCTCCAGGTGAAGTTTTGTTTCTCCACATGAGGATTTTGTAACCATTCTGTATTACAGGTTGTAACAGCCTTTTGCAGACAGAAGTAATTTTTGGAAAGGAGATAAAGTGAGCATAAACCATTCAGCAAAGGCCGAAATGTTGCATTGCACCCATGAAGACTTACAGAACAACAAACACAGATTAACATGGCAGAAATCCTCACTACTACCCGCACTGACTTCTGAAACTCCAAGAGCATGTTTCAAGGACATCTGAATTAAGAACAGTATGTCCCTTCATTTTTTCCCCCCCTCTCTTACATGATGCATATTTTTTCCACTGAGTTCAGGAGACCTTGATTTAAATATTTAGGTTTTTTTTCTTGTTTTGTAAGCATTCTCTGCGTATTCTGGTGTTTCACATCTTTCTCATCTGCTTTGAATCTCACAGGATAGGTTTATGCTCTTTCACAGGATTGCTATGATTGGAAAAGACCTTTAAGATCCTCAAGTCCCACCATTATCTAACTCTACCAGGGCCCCTACTACACCATACCCTTGAACAGCACATCTAGATGGCTTTTAAATGTATCCAGGGATGGCAATTCAACCACTTCCCTGGCTGTCTGTTCCAGTCTTTGATAACCTTTTCAGTATAGAAGGTTTTCCTAACACCCAACCTAAACCTCCCCTGGTGCAACTTGCTCCCATTTCCTCTTTTCCTACCAGTTGTGACTTGTGAGAAGTGACCAACACCCACCTCTCTACAACCTCCTTCCAGGTAGTTGTAGAGAGCACTAAGGTCTCCCCTCAGCCTCCTTTTCTTCAGAATAAGCAACCCCAGCTCCCTCAGCCGCTCCTCATAAGACTTATTCTCAAGACCCTTCACCAGCTTCCTTGCCGTTTTCTGGACGTGCTCCAGCAGAAGGGCAATGGGAATCCTCCCTGTGCTATGGGAAGAAATGAGAAATTCCCAGTGAGCTGTGTGATGTGCATCATCTTGCCATGGACTGGGACGGGGATTGTGCTACCTTGGTAAGTATCACGTTTTAGCAGGTAAAATGGTTTCAAGAACTGCTGCAGTTTTGACTTTGGTAGATAATTTTAACATTCTGCATTTTTCTTATATGAAATTGAGCTTTTATTGAAGACACTGCAGGAAGACACTGACTTCAGAAAGTTTTACATCTGTTTGCGCATTAATAAAAATGATGAGCTATCCTGGCAGATGAAATGAGAAGCAGGAAATGACACCTCAGATCTCCTGTGAAATGCTGAACCATCTACTGTGAATGCCTGCACAGAGTTTAGATGTGACCATATAATTTTAGTAAATTTAGTAAACACAGCACTTACTTGGGCCATTTGTGAAGTGGAAAGCCATCTATCCCAGACACTGCAGAAGATTTAGGATTCCTGATCCCAGTTAAACAAATTTAGGCCAGTTTCTGCACTCCTCTAAATATCTCAGAGTAGTAAAAATGGGCATGGCACCTGACTCAGAGATACACTCTGATGCTTAATGAACAATAAAAATCTGGGAATCTTTAAAGAAAAGTGGTGCCTGTGCAGGGCAGCTGAGAGCAGCAGCAGACCCCAGGCATATGAAACATCACCCCTATCCTCCTACCTTTAGAGTCTTCTCATAAGTTTATCCTTTCACAGCCAAAAGTTTGATTGGGAAGGAGAAAATTGCCATCTGTTAAAATATATTTACTCATGTCCCCAGAGGAGAATTATAATTTCACTGTTCACTTCCCACCTCACCATCAGGTATCAAATTGACTGTGGTATCGCTGGCTAACCTTGCTCCACACTTAATGATATAAATCAAAAGAGATAAACAAAAGAATCTGACAGATCTGCCTGATGGCTGTTTTCAGCCCTTAAAAACCCACCAGGATTCAGTTTTATGATGTGTATTTCAGTCCTTGGGGGCTATTCTGCCTGGGTTAGTGAAAAGAATGAGAACTCAGTGGCAAAATTTTTCTTTACTGATGTGATTGCACAGCAGGTCTTTAAAGAACATAAACCAACATGAAACCTAATAGTGAACTAAGGGGCAAATAAGAGGACAGAATTACAGTCATCAAAACCTCCCTGCCGCGCCCAGACAATCATCTCAGTGCTGTGTGAAGGGCCAGATTTATCACTGGTTTGAATCAATAGTACTATAAATGAAATTAATTAGAAAATAATCAAATAGAAAATTAATTACTCCAAATTAAAATATAGAAAAATAAATATTAACTGTAATTAGAGAATAAATAATTTAGTTCAGTATACTTTGGGGAGGCAAAGGAAATAGAAAAATGGGAGGACTGGTGTTCTAACATTATAAAGAACTTGCAGAAAACATTTTTTAAACCTTCCCCTAAGAGTTCCAATAATTCTTCCCCTATACTGACAGTATCTGCATCATTATCATTCAGAGAATACTGAAGTTCATAAAAGGGATGTACTATTATAATTATATTTTATTTGTTCATCTTTTTCCTTCAATCTTTGTTCCCTCCAATACAATTCTGACTCACTGGACTATTTCCTTTGTCAAAACTGCTTAGTATGACTCTGGCACATCATTTCAATCAAAGAAAGCAGAGACCAAGAAGGGGAATGCACAAAATCATTCTGAAATAAATAACTGTAGGACTGACCCTGTAAGTGAAATATGTCAGCAGCTTCACAATAGCTCCTAGCAAGCAAAGGGCCAAGCTTTCAAGGGCAGAAGCTGTATAAGGAACATTTTTTGTCTGTTCTGCACAGGTAGCTAGATGATGGCAGGACTGGGATTGAATCTGGAATATTGATACACAGCTCTACATTTCTTTGAGAGATGTCATACCCCATGAGACAGTGTGAATACATCTCGAAAGCCTCTTTCTGTTCATTTCCACACAAGGATTTTTATGGGATAGCATTTCTTGGTCTACAAAGACTCCAACTGCAAATCTGAAGTAACAACTTATATAGACAACTTAGAACGATTTTAGCTTAAAAGCATCACTATCTTCTCTAGTAACCATTTGGCTCTTAAACATCAAACATTCCCCAGAGAACAGCAAAAGCAGTGTAAAAAACAATTGGGTTCTATTTGCACTGTTTTGACAACAAACAAAGCTGAGAGAGAACAGCAGCTATTATCAGACATCTGTTCTAAGCAGAATTTATATTTAGGGCCTTAGGAGTATGTGTTGCTCAAATTACATCAGAGAAAAGGTCAGCATGCTCTAGGTGTACTATTTTAATTCAGTTTGAGAAATCAACACTGCTGCCCAGCCTTCTGGAAGCACAATTATACAGTTGCAAAGGCTGAGATCAGATCAGCTCTTCCTTGTATGCACTGCAGGAAGCAAAGGTAGTGGAGAGCTGCCCTTAGCTTACCTCAGAACAACAAAGTCTCGGACGGGGTGAGGAGCCATGCTGTTCAAAACATACTGGTAAACTTCTGTCTGCTTGTCCAGGCTCTCGACTACCTTCCACTGCAAGAAGTCCTCGTCCCAGAGGTGACGCTCTCTCAGCACTCGGTTCAGGACAACTGATGGAGGAGCTTCAACTTCCACCGAGGCTTTCCAAAGCCTTAGTGGGTTCCCATCCCCAACCTGGAGCAAAGCAACAAAGAACACAAACCTCCCTGATTTACAGGTTCAGCAGAGGATAAGTGAGGACAAAATATTGACATGGGTATCTGACTTTAGCTGAAGAGCATGCGTATTTCCCTGCTAATCATTACTATTATTGCTGTTGCTGCTGCTCTACTGTATGTGAGAACATATGCATACTAGTCAGCTGAAGAGAGTACTTCTGCTTTCCCACCACTGTATATCTGGGCCAATTCCCACAGTGCCAGTGGAAGAGTTGTATTACTTCTGGTGCGACACTTTTTCAACCCAGAGCATCCTAAGTGTAATGAAGAATCATATGTGTGCAGATGTAAAAACAGATGAAAGGAGACATTGAAACCCTAGGCTGAAATAAAGCGACCACCTTGGGCAATCTGATATACTAGATGGGACTGAGGGTCCATTAACCCTCCTGGTTAATTGGTGGAAAAGCAGAACATATGTTGCTTCAGTTCCATGTCAGGTACACAGATGTTTGCTCCTCAAAATGGCTGCAAGGAAAGTATTGGTAAAAATGCCTTTCAAAGAAGGAACACACAAACTGCTCACTAACTCTGCCTAGCTTGCAGCTCCTGGTACTCGTTACACCTCCAGTGCATGCAATAAGGGGAGCAGAAAGTCCTGGGCTATGCACAAGAGAAATCTTCTAAATTCCACACACACAGCTTTTCTGCATGGTATTAGAGGTCACATTTCAAACAGCAAACAAATTAACTGTAAGCACTGGCTCTTGAAGCCCTGCTTTTGTAACCCCTCCCTACCCTGGCATTCTCACACACAAATGCTAGTGCTCCAGAAACTTCCAGCACCTCCCACAGACCTAGGACTGTGTCCCAGAAACCCACCTTCAACCCCTCCCACCTTAAATTATTTTATGTTGTTGTAATTCCTGCCCCCAAAAGCTCTCAGTTCTCCAGTCCGCCCACCCTAGACCCCCAGGGACTCCAAATCCTCTCTTGTAGTCTCACATGCCCTTGACCCCAGATCTGTGCATGCCTCTATTCAGTCCCTCCCCTCTCCCACATTGTAGTCCCACCTGAGCCCTGTCACTCCCTCCCCAACCTCCCTCAGTTCCTCACTGGAGGGATCACTCACAGAAGCTGGCTACAAGCCAGAGTAATTGTGGATTCTTTGCTCTAACAGAGGAGTTGCACTTTCCCAAAGAGGGGTAATGCTGCCTCCTGCCCCCTCACTGTCTAGATCCTTCCAGCGACCTTCCTCTACCTAACTAGTGTCACTCTAGTCCATCCCCTCCATTCACTAGCTGCTGCTGGTTTGCAGACGTCTGTTTTGCCATTGCAGTTCCAGCAGCTCTGAATTCCACTGTCTGTGAGGACCCTGCAACCCTCGTCCTGACTGCAGCGGTCTCAGTTTCTCCGCAGAATTGATGAAGCCTGGAACAACTTCAGAAATTTTGATAAAAGTTGCAGATATCAAAAATCCACTGGAAACAAGGACAAAAGGATCTGGGATAAAACTGACCATATGGCTGGCCTGGCCAAGGGAAGCAGTGGGTAGCCTGAAGAGTTTGGCTGGTTATTTTTAATACCTGTGTTTTGGATGTGTTCTCCAAACTGCTGCCAAACAACAGGAGATGGTCAGAAACTTTGCCTGTCCCCCAGTCAAAATGCTTACCCAGATAATGTTATCTGTTGTTTAAAGTCTTGGTGCACTCTCTGGTTGCACTGTTTTGCTGTATCACTTGATCTATTTTGGCGACCTTAGCTTGCTTTGTGTGGCTTTTCCTGGAAGCTCATACTTGAATCACTATTATATTACAGTTTTAACTGCTTCTAGTAGTCTTTAAAAAAAAGACCCACAAATAAAAAAAACTGTGTGCCTCACCAGACAGAAGGGTATGTATTTAGCCATGCAACAAGTCAGGGTGTCCCACAGCTAGGCTGTATTTTGCTTTAGTTTCTTTACTGCTTCTTCCACATCTCCACAAATTACCTTTTTGTAGGCAAGTTCTGTGTTCTCTACACTGGAACACGTGACCCATCCTTTGAATTTCTCTTTTGCTTCTTTCTGGAGATTCTGCATGAGACTTTCCAGGTACATCTGATAGTTCCCTCCTTCCTCATCCACTTGTTTCCCAAGCTCATCCAGGGTGGGAGAATGTACTTCTGCATCAACATAGGAGTTTCGGGACTGGGTAACCATCTCGTGTGGGACCTGTGTCACAGAAAGGAGGGAAAATACACAGGTAAAGCCTCCTACTAAGAACTTTTATTTAAGGCAATGTGCTTTTAAACCACCAAGGATCCAATAGGAAATGAGCCTATGATCTGTAAAATGGAAACTTATTTCTGTCTTTGCTTTTTATGCAAGATGAGAAATCAAAAGTAGTATAATGAAAGAGTCCATGGCTCAGAATAACACTACTCATGCAGTACCATATTAGATCAGCTAACAGACTGGCTGTTAGCCAGTGTGTTTGTCAACACACTTGTCATACTTCTCTAACCCCCAGAAATGTTTCCTTGTCCTTCTTGGAAAGGCAGATGGGACTATTACCTCTCCTCCACTAGCGGTGAAAGTGGCTGCAAGAATGACTGCATCTCTGTATGTCACTTTATTTCTGTGTCATGCAATAAAGTGCATCAGCTTTTCTTTTTGAGATTAGTAAGTTTTAATTGAGATGTTAAAAGCATCATAATAAACTGAAATGCAAAACCAGCAGATTTTGAATTTGACTAGACTAAAATTTCCTAATCCAGTAATTTGGGTTGAAAACCACCACAGAATAATTACCCTGCATTATTATTAATTGTGTCTTTGAATGCTAGAACAGTCATAAAGAAATGAGATAAATAAACTTTAGATGGAGCAAGTTTACAAATAAGTGAGGCACCATCAATCTCCGAGCTAATAGAAGACAGAAAATGTAAGTATAAACATAAATACTTCAAAGGATGCTGCATTATGTGGCCATGAATAATGCCGTTTGAGTCTTTCACTCACCTCAAAAAGTTTGTTGCATTCCATTATCATGTGAGCAAGTCCCTGAGTAGCTGCCAGGTTTTCACTGAGGTCCTTCTGATCTGGCTTCCCTGTTGCATATTTTTTCTGTATTACTCTGTAATTGAATTCAGTGTCTCAGGTAAAAAGAGCTGAATCTTTTTAACATGAAAGCAAAGAGCAGCAGGGTGTTCAGAAAAGTCCATCTTTAGTTTTTATTTATCACAAAGATTTCTCAGACTGTTGGGCCTTTTTAAAAGGAAAAATGTTTACCTAAAATATTGTTGAGCCAGAAGTAAAAGCAGGAAAGTTTATGCATGTCCTGCATTTGGTGTTGTACATTTTGAAATTGATTTCTTACTGACATGATATACAGTGCTTTACATTGTTACTGATGTACTGATACAACATATTTGCTCAGACACTGCTTTTACATGTACACAAACAAGAATCTCAGTGTACTGCGAACCAGGTGGGGGAAAAAAAAATAGCAATTCATGAGGGACATCAAGTTGGGACCTGTTTAGTCTATGCTCACCATGTTACACGCCATCTTAATGTGACCTGAAATAAACTTGTTTTCCCAAGCAGCAGAACGTAGCCAGAAAATAGAGTGAAAAACCACTCACTGAAAACTTACATATTAAAATCTTTTAAGACAGGGTTAATCTTTTACTTCAACCAGAGCAAAATTAGGCCCTTTCCCTTCACAGAAGCGGACATTACTTATGCAAAACTCACTAGTGCCTCATTGGAATTTTGCATGGAAATCAAGCACTGCATATTCACAACAGCCAGCCAGAAATGCCTGCTGGGCTTGTGAAATCATGTTCTGTGCATGTACAAGTGTGCTTCTGGCTCTGCAGCATGGGCTTTCCCCTCTCACTGAAGCTATGCCCTGTGTAACGTGTGCTGGAAAGCAGGTGCTTTGGAAAATTTTATCCTGCGTACCTTTAGAAACACTTGATAGCACCAGTTTGTATTAGGATAGGAGTATTTATAGTGCTAAGAAACTTACCTCGGTGAGCTTTCTTTCTTCACTATATTGAGATGGAAGAGGGAAGGGGCCAGACAAACAGCTATGTTCATAGGAGTCATCTGATTCTCCTCTACGGAGGTGACGTCGCTCAGGAAGCACAGCAGAGTCTGCAAAACCTCCCGATTCTCATCAGACATGAGCATGATGGCTGCCTGCACAGCCTGCAGCCGCTGCTCCTTGGGGACGTCTGGGGAAAAGCAAGTGACGTTCAAGGGGGTCAATCATAAGATCAGATAAGGAGCCAAGAACAAGATAGAGTTAGCACAGGTGTTCACACTCTGGGAATGGCTTTCTGAAGAGGCAGATGATGGGATGAAGGTGCAAAGACCAGCTGGTTGTTGGTGGGCTGTGGTATTTGCTCCTCCATTAAGCACAGCTCGCCCAGCCAGTGCACGATAGTTCCCTGTTCATTTGAAAGGCTGTTTCTGAAGAAAGAAACTGAACTTCATTTAAAGTTTATGAAGGGACAGTAGTACTTAGCACTCCTTAAATTGTATTTTTCAGGTTTCTTTCGTCCCCTGGGAAGACAGTTTGAAAGTCTTAAGGAAGCTTCGGGAAAATAGTTAACTTGTGTCCTAAACTGTAAAGAGTTTAATGAAAACAGTAATGGATATGCTTAAAGAGCACCTCAGACAGATTAATTTCTAAAACTACCATAAGTTTTCTCAGTTTGGACTTAGAGTCCTCCTCCGGGTATTACATACACTCTATCTAACTGAACAGAAGAACAAAAGCAGATTTACAGTAGAGGGAACAGTCAGCTTTTAAGTTCTGTCTGCTAGCCTTGTACAAGCACTTTATTTTAAAAGCTTTCAGACATGAATGGCAAACTGAACACAGCCCAATGCTTCTGATTTTCCAGAAGCAGCAAGGCCAGGTCTTTCTGAGAAGTCAGAGGAGCCTTGGCTAAATCCCTGCAATGTGTCTTTTCTCCCCACATTGCCTCCTGGTACTCCCTCACCTGTACTGTTGCACTGGTGGGTCTGATGCAATAGAGAAGAAGACCAGCCAGCCCTTCAAATCTTAGGTAAACATGAGGCAACTGAGAGTTTTAGGGACATGGAAAAAGCTTCATCAATGCTGTGCCATATGCTAATCATCTTAATCATTTGTGTTACAGTAAATCAAGCCATTCTGGATATACAAAAAAGTCCTGGATATATGAAAAAGATCTTCAGTGAGTCCTAGAAAATCAGAAATCCCTTGCCAATACACTAAGAGAGAAAAAATCCTTCCCAACTTCACTATAATACTGTGTTAAACAGGATGATGGGGAAGAAAAACTCCCAGCTACAGATTTACTTAATTGCAGACATTATGAAATACAATCGGTATCTCAGCAATTTTCAACATTTTTATTTCTGGGAAAGAAGTTTTGTCAGTACCATCTAAACCAGAAAAAAATATATTTGTTGTTGGTCACATAGAAAAAGCCCCATTGCTACTCATTCTTAATCCAGACATTGGTCTCCCATGTCTACAGAGTTCATCCTGGTTTAAACAGACCCATTCTCAAGTCTTTCTGAAATCCTTTAAACTACTTCTGCAGTTCAAAAAAACCAAATCTTTCCTAGCATTTTTTTTTTCCTCCCTCCTATCAGTGTAAAGAAGAGTTCTCCAGACTCCCCACTGCAGTACCACATGGGGTTACAGAGTCATCCTGTGCCTATTTTGACATTTTTTTCTTGTCTGGTAGCAATGTTTCACCATTCAGCCGCCAAGCTGTTGTGAATCCTAACACCAGGCTCCCAGCTCAGGAGATGGGGAGTCCTTTTGGCCACAGACCTAATAACGCCGATGACATTGAGATCTGCCATGTCTCTCTTCTTTAGGCAAGGGGTAGTTTACTTGCAGTCTTTCCTGTGCCAGGGTAGGACATTCCCAATTTCCATCAAGCAATAGTTTAAAGGTGATTTGTTTTTCCAGGACATGTAGAACACATCCTCCTAGTGTGTAACCTTCTACTTGGCCACTTCACTATGGAAACAATTGTGATTGCCATTTCATTAGCACCAATAATTTCTGTTGCTTTTCTGAACAAGCTCATTGATATGGGTGTAGGTAGACAAGACCTGCAACAGGTAAGCCAGAAGGAAGAAGGGGAAATAATGGTCCAGGACTAGAAACCAACTATTTCAGTTCCCTCGTGTCGCAAGATATCATGTATGGCCAAATACACTGAATCTCTTTGCGATGTTGTCTCTCATGTGCAGGATCACATCATTTC
>JANIJG010022404.1:54540-89491 GCA_024611175.1 Megaceryle torquata
ACTGATCCCTGGGGGACTCCACCAGTTACAGCTCTCCAGCTGGACTTGGCACCATTGACCACCACTCTTTGGACTCTTATTGTCCAACCAGTTACTAATCCATCTTACTATCTGCTCTTCTATCCCACACTTCCTGAGTTTCTCCACAAGGACGTTATGGGAGACTGTGTCAAAAGCCTTGCTAAGGTCAAGAAGACCTGGGGGAGACTGGATGCTGCTCAGACCTCTGGCTGGGCATTAGGAGACTTTCCATTAAATGAGAACAAAGGGACTGACTGTGAAGCAGAGAAACTGAATTGCTTGGAGGCCTTTGGCCTAGAAAGGTTTTTGGTGGAAAGATACTTTTCAAAGTATCGTTTGACCATTTACGGTCTCAATTTGTACTTCTCCTCTGTCATTTTCTATTCCGTATTTTCCCACTTCCACTCTGAGTGGAAACTCAAGCTGAGTTGAAATGGCCCTTCGTGTAGCTCTGATGCTTCCCAGCAAGTAAACTCTCCCTCTTGGAGCAGATATTTGTCTGAGACTGCCCACAAACACTCCTTTTGACTGCCTCACATGTTGCAAGAGCTCTTTGGTTTTACTCTTCCTTTTACTTTCTCACCCATTTATCCCTCTCTCTTTTCTTCCTGTTGCTCTGCTTGTTAGCTGACAAGGCCATCACCATCCCCACATCTCCCGTTCCTCACACTTGGGCAAGTGCCTCCTCCTCCAATCACATCACTGATTCCAGTCTTGCTGCATCATTGTTCTTCCTACAATGGGTTTCCCAGCTCAGTACACAAACCCAGATTACCACAATGTGTTTCCAACAGGCTATTCCTCTGACCTCTTCACCCTTCCCATAGGCAGAACTCATCTCACCGCTCTTTTGACACCCCAGAGTTAGATGTCAAGGTTTGACTACTCTTTACAAAGAGAAGTGATAGGAAGGATGTGTGCCTTCCCCACTGGCTCTAAAGGGAAATGGTTGTGATTCACAGCAAGGCATATAATTTTTAGAATTCCATTTTGGGGAAGATAGCTGTCACCAAAAAGCCAACCTGAACAGCAAACAGAGCAGTGATCAGAAAATTTAAAGATTCAGAACCTACCACTGCCAGCCTTTTCATGTGCTCAGAGCTAGGAAAGCAGCAAAGCCTGCAGAATAAAGTGCTAGCTGCTCTTTTTGAACTTATTAACTACCTAAAAGCAGTTATGGAAGAGGTCACATGACATGAGGTCAGTAATAGTAGAGGACTGAACATAAGCAGCCAGGGGGTTTCTCCCAGTCCAATGTTTATAAAGATACATATATCCTCAGGGGAAGAACAGTAAAAATGTGACTGGTATGTCCCTGCACTGTAGCTAAAGTGAATAAAAAAATATGAAATGCTTTGAGCATGAGGGTGTCCCAGCTTGCCTGTTGCAGCTAAGGGCACTATAAAAGGAAACGTACTGTAATGGCTTTGGCATTGAACCCCTGCTGACCTAAGTCTATCTGGATATATCTGACTTTGTCAACAGAATACTTCGAATATTTTGCTGAGTTTGCTCTCTATTCTTGGGCTTTTCTTTCTTTGCTAAGTAAATAAAACCTTTTGTACCATATCTTGTGAAATGGTGAATGCAGTTAACCCTCAGTGGCAACAGTCAAGCACAAGCGATGCAGATATGGGTAGAAGCTGAGAGTTCAGATCCCTCCCCAGGTCTGATTCAATAGTCAGGAAGATTTCAGGTCATTCTTTGAAGTAGGCTATGGTATACAAATCAGCAGGGCTGTTACAGCTACAAGAATTCAACAGATTAGCTGAATACAAATCTCAAAATGGCAAACCACTAGTATTGGCACCAAGTATCAAATCACCAGAGGAGATGTGGGCCCAACATAAGATAGAAAAATCTTTAAATAATTCTGGTACTAAGTACAAAAAAAGTTCATCGTTGCTTGCTTAGGATGGATTTTCAGAAAAAATCAACCGAGTCCCTGGAGTAAAGTTCATACCTGATCTAGACAGTTGCTCCGTAAGTAGCGCAGTGCTTGTTGTATGCTCTGGGGAAGAGGCTGTCCTGTTCTCTGGACATGAACTATCAGAGGCACACCAAAGACGTTCTTGTCCTTGTAGTCAGGGACTTTCATCCTCTTCATGAACTTTGGCACAGACCTCAAAATTAACATGAACAGGCTGCATGAAAGTATCAGAGTATTTACACAGTCTCTCTGTGTAACACTGCTGGTAGAAATTGGTAACCTAGGCCCTTTTTTTGGAAAGGTGGTGAAATAATGTTTCATGTACAATACATGGACACTTTAGAATCTGTATAACTGATGTATTTCTTGGCAACTTTTATAAGTAGATGGCCTCTGGCTTTAAGATATAGCATAAGAATTTGTTCTAACTAAAACCTTTTGCTATGCAGTTGTCATCCAGCTGAAGACAACATGTTTTAAAGCACCCATTTAGGGATGCAAATGACACAGCAAAGCATAGTGGAGAGGGTATCTGACATAGAAGGAGGTGCAGTTCTCTAAAGTGCTGAATGATTTCTATGCTACCTACATGAATTAGTATTTTGTCTGACTAACAATTTACAGTAATAAATGATGGTGGGAAATCCCTCTAGTCCAGATCCACCCCTGATGTTATATTATTTATTCTAGTTGAGTAATTTAAGTGAAGCTGGTGAGTATGCTTTCTTCCCAAAATGATGGTGAAAATGAGAACTGGATTCCCTTTGTGGGAGTCATGACTGCAGTAGAATTCTTTAAAAAGAAAAAAAAAAAAAAAGGATGGATATGACCTGAATGTGACAAAGTTTTTTCTCATCCGCGTGGGAAGGAGATAAAACTTGGATTAAATGACCTACTGAAGGAGTACAGAATGTAATTTTACAGCTATTTAGAGTCCCACTCTTATAAATCCTTTGAGACTGATTACACAAACTGAAGAAATATTTGTTGGGGGGGAAACCTCTGTACAAAGAGCAGGATCTAGAATTTGCTGTATTCTGTTATGCTTATTTGGAGTTAGTTAAGGTGAGATTCATTTCAGTACAGACATTGTCAGCTAGCTGCAGGGAGCTGCACCAAAGGAGAAGAGTGATCTGGGCATTCATCTTACTGAATTTTAGCTCTCTAATGGAGATTTTGAAAGACTTAGAAGTCCAGACTGCCTCTATAACCACTGTGGAGTGAGGCAGCTTTGGAGGGCAACACAAACTCTCAGCCTTGGATAGAATGATTTGGCTTTGAAGTTGCCTGTTTTGGTTTTTTTTTCCACTGACCACAGACAGACCACGCAACTTGCTCTGCTAGACTTAGAACTTTTCCGAGTGGCCACTGTCAGTGACATAGATATTGTATGCAGTCACTTGTATCTGATTTTCCATTTCTAAAGGCAAAATTGTCTTATCTAGCTTGTGCTGATTAGTGGGATTTGGGTGAAGTGCTTTGAACATGGAAATCACAATGTAAATGTCAAGTTGTATTATTTTTTTGACTCAGTGTCTCCATGTACGAGGCAAAGTTTCTGTTATCCTTTTGATTATTTCTCAGATACTTATAACCTCTTATCTATACCCATTTCCACACCAGTCTGCATGGCCCATAGGGGTTTATATATACAGGTTTATAAGCATGCACATTTCTGTAGCCGGTTGCTAGAGAAGGAGCCGCACTGGCAGCATTCATGTCCATCTGGCCTTCAGTCCACTCTCTGAGTGATCAGGTACCTGTTACAGCTGCTACAGCTGCAAGCTCCCCCTGACACAGGTCCAGGACAAGGCTCAAGCTCACATCTTTTGATCTGCAAAGTCCTATAACTGTTCTAACCGTTCTTTTAAAGCACAAACAAACCGATATTGACTATATGGAGTACCAGCAGCAGCTGTTTCTTTTTGAATCACAAAACAAGTTATGGGGAAGACTTACTGTAAACATTTCCTACTTTTAATCACTCTCCTACTCATGTTTATTTTTCTGGAACTGTAGTGTTGTTAGAGAGGCTGTGGTTGTCTCCCTGTTAGAGAACAGAAACAAAGTCGGATCTCCAGGTTTTATTTCTGATTTTGCCACTGAGTCACTAGGCAGCAGTGGATTAAAGGTGACAGTTTCAGATTCTACAGCTGAAGTCAACTGCTTTTCCCAATGCATTTACTGAATTTACCTTGGGAGTAATAGAATTAGGAGAAACTATTTTCTCCTAAAAATAACTCTTTTCCAGTTATTGATGGTACTCACCAAGTCCAGCCATGTTTGTTTGACATAGAGTACTTTTCCATGATGGCAGTAAGACGAAGCAGAGAGAATTTTTGCAGTAGGTTCAGTTGGGCTGCTGACTGATTGCTGATGTGAAGTGATGCGATGGGGTGGCTCAGGCGATGAGAGATTTGGAAACTGTGCCATCGCAATCGCCTTTAGCAAAAGAAACAAATCAGAAAAATCAGACAACTGCTTTAACTGAGCAGAAAAAGATGGTATGCTGTGAGATAGGGATAAGCAATATACAAAATTTACATAAACATACACACACATTATGGCTTGTGGTGTGTCAATTGAAAGAAAATGTAGCTTGAAGGCAAATAAAACAACTTGCTCAATTTCTTTAATTTTGGAAATGTCCAGGCTTTGATTTTTCTTTTTAATGTTAGATTCACAAGCGGGTGTGGGTCCTGTTCACCTGCTGAGGGAAACAGTGGTGCCTGCTGTGCCCCTTAGCCCACACATTTCCAACAGGATGTGGGAGATCCAGATTCAAATGTTCTGTCCCTGACTCAGAACCAGGATTTGATGCCTGACCCCTCATCTCCCAAGGGACTTGCCTGATCACCAAGGTATTTGGAGATGACGTTCTCCAAACATCTCTATTATTAAAAACTGAAGGATTTTTTTTGAGAAGGGATTGAACTCTGTGTCTCCTTGGCAAGAGCCGTAACCACTAAGCTATTGAGCCACTCACATCTTCTCTTTAGTCCAATGCACTTTCACTGTATACTGGATACATTGAAAAAGAAGTAATTTCAATTTCTTGTTTTGCTAAACATGAGTTCTGGCTCAAATCCTAAAAACTTAGGCACTGCTCATTTACTCAGTAGTTTCCTCAAATTTATTTGTTTGTGATGGTGGTGAGCAAGCGCAGGCAGCAGTAAACCATGGCGTGGCAGAATCCTCTGTAAGGATGTGCCAAGGCTGACAGCAGATCAGAAAATACCAGGTATTTTTTCACTGGTTTTGCACGTACAAAGCCACCCTACACACAGCAGTATGGATCCACAAAGGCCTTTACTCGGGATCGTGTTCCTTTAGCTCAAAAGGATCTCATCCATCTGACTTAAAACAGGTCTGTAAACTATTAGCAAAATCCCGCTTCTCACTTTTATTAAGAAGAAAATTGTATACCATCATTTCATCTGGTCACATAAGGGCCTGAGGCAGGGTAGGGAAATTGTCTTTGAGCACAAAGGGACACATTTTTAAAGCAGATCAGTGCATTAAACACGTGCACAAGGCTACTGACGCATAAATACCTGGGTGCATAATTTAGAAGACAAATGAAAATACATCCCATGATATATTCATGGTCCTGCTATGTAAGCAGTGTATCAAGAGAGAAAAAAAAAAAGTGCCTTCATCTGCTTTATCAAACCAATTCTTCATTGATTCCATATAAGAATTTCCACTGCAGGATGTCCATTCTCCCAAAGTCCCACCCTTCTGTGGGAAGTCCCCATCCCCATACATGATGAGGACAACTACAGTGGTACCCTGCACCTTCTGACTCCCAGGCTGAGAACATCTGCTTCACTATATCATATTTCACCATTTATGTATTTGGGTACAAAATTTTGCTACCTACCTGCTTGGCCTTGTGAGTGATGCTCCCACCCCAGAGTCCCTCCTGTCCCTAACACCAGTGGCTTCGGATTCATTCAAGGATGTTCCATCTCTGTCCATGTCACTCGGTGTGGTCCGACCATCAGAGACTGAGTTCCCTTCAAAATCAAGAGTGATCTGTGTGGGCGACTGGAAAGGCAACGATGGAGATTCCCTGACTGACACATCATCGACTGGCAGACCTGGCAACACATTCTTTGACCAGCCATCTACCACCTCCTGGAGTCCATTGACATGTTGCAAAATGTCATCTAAATGAGGAAAAAGGACATCTTTCTCTAAGTCCAGGAGGTCCCCAGTACTAGCATACAAATGGGAACCAGGCACATTGTCATAAATACTAATTCTGCTCTCTTTAGGACAGCAAGCCATCAATCCAGACTCTTTTGTAGTAGAGCAGTTCTGCTTTCCCAAAGAAATGCTGCCTGTCCTCCAGTTTACACTGCTACTGTTGTCTGTAGGTGAGAGGCTTTCAATAGAAAGTGCCTTTGGGAAGGTCCCCGGTTTGTGATCCTTGGGAATATGCACAACCAAGTTCTCTTGGGAATGAAATTCATTTTTGCGATTTTGGTCCGCCACTTGTCGCAAGGCTGTTCCTGCCAGAACATCTAGGTCCTCCAGGTACATCCCACCTCTCTTGTTTGCTTCATGGCATTTGCGTTCCTTCAAACACGGTGTGCTCACCCCACTGCTGCTGTTTTCGGACTGACTGCTGTCACTGCTGGATTTGACAGAAAAGGAAAGTCCTCTTTTGATTGAATCTTGTCCTACATTTTGGAGATCACCATTGACTATCTGTATACAGTGCATGTCTTTCAAGGACTTTGGCTCATACTGGAGAACGGGTCCACTTATCTCTAAAGGACCTGTTCTTCCTGAGCCTTTTAGCTTGCCATGCACACTTTTGGCTTTTAGTGTCTCCATGCGTTTTAGGAAGGTTTTTGCTTTGGTCCGTGTTGGTTTCTCATTCTTCAGGTTGTCCTTGGGGGACAGGCTGGTGTTTATCACAGTGGAGTCTTGCAGCAGTGTGCTTTCTGCATCATGCTGGCCAGAGCAGTCACAGGTCTCCCTTGCAGCACTGCTGATGCCGGACTGACTCCTGTTGTCACTTCCCCCACTGCTCTCACTGTGAATAGATGAGACCTCGGGTTCACTCAGGTCTGTAAGGACACTCTCACTGCTTGTTGTGTTTTTCATTTTAATGTCCCCAGAAGATCCATGTCTGTCTGATCGGTGAAGCAAAGCATCAATGTCGTCCACCCGAGACCATCGTCTGCTGGTTCTTTGGAAAGTCCATTTATTACTGATAGCACAGAGGTCTTCTTCATCTGAATCTTCACTCTGGAAAACAGCAAAGTGGCATATGTTAAAAGCAGGTGCTTTTACTCTTTATTTGAATTAGTATGACTGTGCTGCTCCATGTGAGCAACAGGTGGTAAAGTTTCCCGTATGAAGGACTGCTCATCAGTCCTTTCAGAACAGCCTCTTCCATTTAATTGGAAGCATCTTAACAAGTAAGGAATAAAAGCCTGTTACATGTCAGAGAGCTCAGGAGTCCTATCAGTGCCTCTTGGCTTCTGTAGGACAGACTGGCTGTGTACTAAATTATGCAGGACTGATGCCCATAGTGACTGTTTAGAAAAAAAAAAGAGTTTTGCAAGTTCCAAGTAGAGGAATCCTGACTTGTAAGGATGGTGTTAAGATACATACCGTAAAGACTGGGAAGCAGCAGTATGAGCCATTTAAGAAACCAAGACAGCAAATATCCAGTGTTGCACTTAGTTTTACTAAGTAAATGTCTTTAAACTTCACAGACCAGGTGCATCTAACAAGATTAGTGTTTTGGGACATAACTACAGATAAACTAAAATAACAGTAAAAAACTAATATTTGGAGGTATTGCTTAGGGTGGATCTGAGCACAGGCAAGGGAAGACGGCAAAGGCAGCTGTGGAGATGTGGGGAGGAGCAGTCAGGCTCAGTCCTGGATGGGGCAGCATCTACAGCTGAGGTGAGTCTCCTACAGTGGCAACCACAATTTTCATTGCCTTTGCCATGAAAGGCACCCCAAGCTTGACGACCTCCAGTTTGCCCCACTGTCTCTGGTTTCCCCTGACCTCTCCCAAAACAGGAGCATCCCCACAGCTGTTCTTGGTCTCATCTCTCAGCCTGGGGCATGCAGTGTTGTGCTTTAGGCAGCTCTGGAAGCTAATCTGCAATGCAGACAACACGCACCTTGAAAAAAATTTGGATAAAAAAGCTCTCCCTATGACACTTTTCTCCTCTGTTCGCTCAAACAAAAAAGATACATCTTCAGCGTGAGGTGCGCTGTCAGTGCCGAACTCGCTGTTCTCTAAGGATGCAAAGCCCACAGCTGCTGCTGAGTATCCTTCCCCTGACTTTGAACTGGGTTTATACTGCATTATTCTTGTACATTTGTTTTAAAGCAGAACAAACTAACTTCACCTACATGACATCCAAACAGCTCTTCACATTCTTGGAAGCAGTATGCAGGCAATAAAATATGACAGGCTGTCAGACTAAAATGAGGTGCTAAACCAGAAAGACTATTTTGGGACTGGAAAAATTCTCATTTTAAAAGTCTATTATTAGAAGTATTTTTCGATGAAGTTTTGATGGTAAAGTTATCTCCCATCTCTGACTAGATGTCTGCTGGCCTGTCTAATTGAAAAATGTAAGCCAAATTTTACAAGAATGACCAAAACCTTAAATAATGCAAAACCTCAAAAGATAAAATTGGGATCAGTAGTGTGCCAGGTCTCACTAATGCCATACATAGGCTTTTGCCAGTTTATCTCTTCAATTCGGCCAGATGCTTTAGATCATGTCCAAACCATAAAATAAAATATAGCTATGAAATTCTGGGTTTAGTAATTCCTCTTTCATCTGTTAAGGTGGAGGTGTGCACTGCTCCTGCAGCTGATGTTCATAGGAATGAACGCAGATCTTACTTTTGTGCCCCGTTAGAAAAATTAAGCAGCTAGTGAAGTGCCAAGACAGGGGCTAGAAAAGGCTAATACTGCTTTGGCCATTTTGCCTGCAGGGAAGAAAGGGCACATCAGACACCTCTACCTTCATTTTAGCAAAGGACTGCACAGACCCAGGCACTTAAAAATCCATCTTTTGTGGTCTTAGCAGTGCCACAAAGTGGATATTTTAAAAACCGCAAGGCTAGGTATTTTCAAATATTTAGTAGTGGTAATGGTATCTACAAAGCATACCACTGCTGAAGTGTTGATAACACCAGCCAATAAGAAAAAAAAAATTTTTTTAGTTTGTTGTACATCCCAAACTGCCAAGCATACCTTAAAGAAGATGCCTGTCTGACACAAATGCCTGTAGCTGCACTGGCATTACTGTATGAACTGACAGGATTTAGCCTGTACTTTCTACAACCTGGAATCGATTAAACTGGACAAAGTGGTAGAGACATGGTGAAAAACACCAAGAGGAGAGCACAGAGTAGGGGACAAAGATAAACATAAATGCAGTGCTGAATATGCTTTAAACCATTTTTAAAGGAAAAAAAGTTTTGAGGTCTTGCCTTTTTTTCTTGAGAAAGTAGAGATGAACAGAAATAGATATTGGTAGTAAACAAGTTTTGCCTCTAACCACAACAAAGATAGGATTACACTCTGCCCAAGAGCCATTCAGAAAATAGAGGGTTTTCAGTGTTGAAATTTGCAGGTCAATTAAAAAAAAAATATAAAGTTTTAGTTTGGTTGGTTTCTTTTAATTGGTAATGCAACATCTTTGTGTTTCATCAGAAGCAAAACCAGACAAATTAAATATCTGGATACTGAAATACTGCCATGGTGACTCACTCCAAATGAGGCTGCACTGTGAGTCCTGTGACATAATGTGCTTTTCTTTTGATGGAATCAGTAGAAATTCTGGAAGCCACGAACATCCTGAATGACCCACTGTTCTTGTTAGATATCACAGTGCCCTGACAAATGAGACTGTCCTAGAAAAAACACAGAGAGTGCTTTGCCAACCACTGTGTCACCAGCTATAGGGACAGTGGCTCAAGAGTAGGTCTGAAAGCGATGGTTCATCTTACACAGGCAGAGCAGACATCTTGCAGCAGTGACTGTATACTTCTACTGACCTAGGGTGATATCAAATGCACGGTTTTGGAGCATATTCAAAAGTCTATTTAATACCATTACATTTGTGAAGATGAGAAGAGGCAAGATTTTGAGGAGTGACTGATAACATTTGCCAAAGAGAAAGAGGTTTTGATTCACAGATTTGTCACAGTTGATTTAAAATAGTACAGCTTTCTGAGCGAGGGTGTACTTCCCTGAGATAGAGAAGGATGCTAACAAAAGGCAAAAAAAGAGCATTTATTTGTGGTGGAATTCTGCCACATTATTCCAGCTGGGGGCAGGAATTCTCATAAATCGACAGCTGCAGAAGGCAGTTAATCCAAACGCTAATCTCTGTCTGTCCACATCGCTTACGGACATATTTGCAACACATACACGAGGATTTCTGTATGCATCTCGATGAAGCCAAGGGGGAAAGAGCAGCCCACAGCTTGAATGGTTGGGGTGGGAGAGCAGGCGGTGGGGAACGCTCATGCCGTGCTGGATTTCACAGCAACCTTGCCTGGCAGCTTTCTTGGCCCTATTTTGATGAATCACTCATGCAGCTGCGCTAGTCCTGTGCAAACTTGTTATACTGATCATCCAAAGCAAGCTGATTTTGCATTTTACTGTTCAGATCACCATTGAAACTATTAGGAGAGGCAGTATCTAAAGCAAAAAAAAAGATATTTACTTGGTTCAGTGTTCAATTCCAGACCTAGTTTACAGCTTTTTCACATGCATTTACATTTCCTTCTCTCAGCAGTCTCTATCCCCTCTTCTTATCTCACCCACATCCTCTTTTACTTTCAGTTACTCTGTATCTGTTGTCCCCAAGTCTCCTTCATCCTCTCTCTTTCTACATTTTTCTGTGCTCTGCTTCTCCCTGGCCTCATGCAGGTATGGACCAAACTAGCTTCTGTCCCCTAGAAAGAGTACCATGTAGGGCAGTCTCACTTCCACAGCAAATTAATGGTCATCTGCTGAGAGCTTCAGTCCATTCAGAACAGGGAGGAGTGGCAGCAGAAATGAATAAAACCCAAAGATTATGATAAAATCTTCCAATATATTCATACTCTTAAAGATGCAGGCAAGCAAGAAAGCATGCAAACCTCACACCAGACCCAAAATACTTGAAGAGAAAGACAGGAACTAAACAAAGTTTCCAGAGGACAATCAGTGTTCACCTGTATGTTGTTGTTTGCAATTCTGTCTCTTGCACAGCTCCAGTATCTCTGCTTAAACACAAGTACGTGAGCTCATGGACACAAACCAGACACTGCTCCAAGCAGGTCAATAACACAAGTCAGTTCGAGTTAGTTTTTGCCAAAGGACCTCTTACTATCGTGTCTACCTGCACAAATCATGAAGTTGTTGTGATTGTACTGAGATTTTGCTGTTGCCTCTCTCGGGTATGATGTGGGTGTTTGATGTGAAGTGTTGGCACTTATCAAAGACAAGAAAAATCCATCAAGTCTGAAGCAGTGAAGTGGTCCCTGAAGCTCCAGAGAATGAACAAAATGCAAGCTAAAGAAGTGACATACACAGAGGAACAAAGGGGCATGTGCCAAAGGCAGAATATCTGGGCATTAAAACCATTCTTTGTTCAAGTTCCCCCGAACAGTGAATAGAGTATGAACAGACTGAATCTGCAAAACACCAAAAATGCAACTCTCAGAGGTAGCTTTTAAAGAGTTAGACAAACACCCTAAGGAAGCTAAAACAGACACCAAGATTTCTCAGATTCGAGAGCTATCACTGTACACTATTAAAGGGCTTGGAGGAATTTGTGACCAGAAAACCAAACATTCAACAGTTAATGCTGAATATGTTACAAAACTCTCAAAATCAGTAGGCAGTTTCTGCAGTCCTTGCTGAAACCCTTTAAGCTCAAATAATTCCTGTGTTACACAGGCACTTGTAAGGATGGCAGAGTTTCTTTTCATATTCTTAACCAGGAATAAGTCGATACAAGAAATAAAGAAAAGCTGTTGATTTCATCCAAGCAGCTTCCATTTTTTTTTCCGAGCAGGATTCTCCATTGTGTACTCACATGGCATTGGCACACAAGCCAGCCTAATGAAACCACACTTTTTTCACCCTAACTTGAATTGCAGATATGTAAAGTTTTAAGTACAGTGGGTGCCCTTTTAAGGCATGTAGTGTTGTTCCTGATATATTTAGTCACATATTTTTTTCTATTTTATTTATAATTTCAAGATTCAGCAATACACATTACCATGCATCCAGATACTGCTGACTCACATGTTCAAAGTTAAATACACTTACTTTTAAGAGCATTACTAACTTAAAGGCTAAACTGGGGAGATCTTATCACAAAAAGCCAGCACATTTCATGAAGTTTCCTTACCTTTTTTCTTTGGAAGTTCACATCGAGTTTCATTGAGGCGCACTTGTTCAGTGTGTTCAGTCGTCTACAGGGCAAAGCAAAGTCAAAAGATTAGAAGCCTCTGATTAAAGGGCATGACTTCTCCTAAGTTCAAAAGCTTTTCTCTTATCTGCCTGTTGGGGGCCAACTGCATACAGCAGGCTTCAGAAACGATACTGGTCATATTATTCCAGGCTATAAGACCACTTCATTAAAAGGGAATCTTAACTTCATGTGAGTTGATAGCCAGGTTTTATACATGACTTTTTAATTCATAGTCATTTAAGTATTTGACAGTGGAAACAGGTAGAAAGAGGCACCTCTGATGAGTGGGGAAATGACAAGAGAAGAAAGAGGTAAATTGCCTTCCGCTGGACCTTAACATAATTGGTCTAAAATTAATATAATTGGTCTAAAAACACAAAGCACTGGTGAAAGACAGAAGAAAAAGATGCAGTTCCTCACTTTAGGCAGTTATCACCTCCTTTAAAACGTCGACACATGAACTCTTAGCAGTAGTTAAGTGTTTCTCCACAGCCGGTAGTTCCTTTCATTGTACATGCAACAAATCTAACATCTTTAAATAAGTAATTTTAGTTATTTTTAATGATGTTACCAGTGGCTCTGTAAGGCTTCTGCTTATTAAATACAAGGTTATCCCATGATGATGGTGGGTTGAAATGTCAATCTGATAAGGATGGAAAGTGAATGTGTGTGCCCATGTACAGAGACAGAGGATAAGAAAACATGCTCTTTCAATAGACAAATAATCAGAATTGATTAGGGTTTTTATACTTAGAGGTACTGATTCAAGAAACCATTCATCTTCGAAAAGCAGGCTCAGACTTAAGTATGTTTGACTTGGAGCATTGTCCAGATTAAAGGCTGAATTTCAAAATAAAGAGGGAAAGTTCTCACTACGTGTGCACAACACTCTTCTGTAGGCTGCCTGCATCTCCTGTGTCTTTGCAGCAAGAACTGCCCCTGTTGCTTCTGTCTCAGGAATAAGTTGCCAATCTCCAGAACGTAACATTTGAAGATAATATTTGAAATGTATGTGATAAGTTACATGGACATATCAAAAAAATTATCACATTAATAATATAATCTCTCACATAGCATAAGAACATTATGGCATTAATATATTACTCCACAGAATGTCTAATTTTAGAAATCCTATCAAATTGCCACGGCTAAAAGAGAACCAGCCCACCAAATGTGGATCTTCCTTAAAAAAATATTCAGTCATAAAATATCACCCACTCAGTTTTAGATAAAATGCTCCTCCCTAACTCAATCCAATAAATCTCTTATGCCATATCAGAAAAGTCCTGTGCTTATCATATTAATGTGAGTATAATGCATGCACAAGCACACCCCACATGCATGACAGTAATGTTCTTGAAATAAATTTCAGACTTAGTGGCTCTGTTGCTCTATCTTCAGTCGTCTACCCACAAATCCTCCTCTGGGATTTTATTTATTATTGCAAAGCTCATCTTTTGCCCAGACATGAAATTTCTCAACCTAAAGTTGCATTTTCTTGGGGCCCTGGGGCTGAATAATGTTCAGTGCTTCGAGTGCAAAATGTTTAAATTTGCATTTCGGTATCAATTCCACATATACAGAGGCACAGACTTATTTTCAAAGGACTCCAGCCCAACTTTAATCATAGAATCACTGATTCATAGAATACCAGGTTGGAAGGGACCTCAAGGATCATCTGGGACAACTTTTCATGGGAAGAGCACAGTTTAGATAAGATTCTATCTTCCTATCCTTGGAGACAGGTTCCTCTGAGAGGTGACCCAGGGGCTCAGGCTGGACTCCCTGCACCTTTGCATTGTGGCTTGTGCTGAAGGGGCAAGTTTTTAGCTACATTTCCACACTGAGATGTCGCTCTGTGCCACCTGAGTGCTCACAGCTGCATATCTGAATCAAACTGCCACCGTGTGCTCACACCTTTACATGGTGAGCTTTACATGGAAGTGCTCTCTGCTTTCTTGACCTAAATGTGTCCTGTAAGGCTGAGCAGGAGACAGGCATCAGCTAAATTCATGCCCAAAAGCTCAGAAATCCCGAGAAACCACCTCCTTTCAGGCTGCTCATCAACTATGAAAACCAAGCCACTGACTCCACCTCCCTCAACTGCACAAGGGCAGGCACTGAAGAATCTCTTCTGAGAAAGAGGGCTGTCTCCACAACAGCCCCTGTCTGGTAATCTCCACAACTGCCTCTATATTTACTGCCTATTTGCAATTGTTGAGGAGAAGATGTAGAGGAAAGCATTTTAAATACAGGGACCAGTGCTCCTTCCATTCACTGTGTTGTTACCGGCCTTCTAAAAAGTACAAACAAGCCATTGCTCATAACTGAGGGGCAGGAAGATGAGGAAGCAACAGCCCTTGACATACCCTTCACCCTGTTTGCACCCAGGTACCTCTGTACATGTTCAGCTGATGGTAGAAAGTGTCATAGCATTTCTGTTAAGAAGGGCTGCTTCTTCAGTAGGGAAAGATGCAGAAAGCAGCACATGATCCAACCAACAAGACCATCCAAAGCCATCACTTTCCCACTAATGTCATCCAAGAGTGAGACTGTTTCAGCAAGAACTGAGAGGTCATCTCTATAAAACTGAATATTGTTGCTTAAAAGGGAGGCTTGGGAAGCCACACCATTGTCCTGGCTGCTTTCTAACCTGGCTTTGCTATGAAGAACTTGCTTCATCAAAACAAAAACTACTTTTTAGTGGATGCCAGGGGCTTAACCTCAGGTTTTAAATTCACTCATCTACGAAACATCGGCATGCTTTCTGGGGCTCTTCCAGTGCTGTGGAAAGATTCGCCAGTGAAATCAGAGAACTAATGATCACATTTATGAGCTTGCCTGGTACTAACAACTCCAATCAAAGCCAGTCTGTTTCAACTTTTTTTGCCTTGTTGATGTGCCAGTGGTGGCAGAAAGCTTTTCTCATCTGTTTAAATTTGTTAGGTGACTGACAGCCAAATTCTCAGCAAACCTTTCAAAAACCAAAAAATAAAAGTCTCTGGCTACAAAAGGCTGTCACCAATGTCCCTATCAAAGTGAGAGCAGCACTGCACTTCCATGTCACTGCTTAAAGCCATGGGAAAACACTGCCTGTTTATAATGTTAACAAAACACAACATCTGGACTTGAGAAAAAGCAGGAAAAAACACATTAAATAAACACAAGATAGGTGGCTGTATAAAAACGAAATCATCTAGGATGCATTTGAATGCTTGTCTGGAAAGGTCTGCAGTGGTCAGAGGAAGTCTGCAAAATATTTACTATAGCAAGTACTTCACTGACCTTACTTATATTTCTTCTTCAGGCCATTACAGGTGAACACTACCTCTATGTTTTAAGACTTATCTTTATCATGAAACATCATCTCTGTTTTGTAAAGTGTCCTTTCAAACAATACTTAAGCAGTAGTAGAGCCATTCAGGTGCCCAAACAGAGATATCTGATACTATTTTAGATCCCCTAAGTACCAAGCTTGGCCTTCAGTTGCTGCAGGTCCTCTTGGTCCAGCCAGCCCATGAAGAAGTCTGACACATCTTAGGAAATCTAAGGTGGTAACAGACATAAGTACTCAGGGCTCTGAATCCCACTCCCAGTGCTGTAATTATCAACCCTTATGATGGAAGTTCTTCAGAAGCAGGAAATCTCTGCCTTTTGCATCCTGTACAGCACTAAGCACTGTTTACAAATAAATACAAGCTTGTAGCAATGCAGGATCCAATTGGCTGGAAAACCTTGTGATGCACCTATTGTCACGCTTGAGGAGCCATCTAGATAATAGGAAGACAGCTTTGAAGGGACTTGGATCTCCAAGCATTCCCCTGGACCTGTTCTGCAACTGCTTCCAAGCAGCTGGTGGAGAATGCAGCCAGCTGATCATGCAGGAAGAGGCGCTATGGAGAGGGCTAGCATGGACAACACAGTATCTCCTACCTCAGCAGATCTGCAGATGTCCTCTTCTGGATTGTAACAAGGCAAACACATTACTTTGTTCCATAAATTCCCTCTGAGGGAAACACAAAACCATTTCTTTGTTTTATCATTATTCCTAGCCAAGTTTAGGTGCTGCATTCACATGCAGCTAGCTGGCTGCTTTTGGTGCTGTGGAATTTGGGAAGAGGATGTCCAGCTCCTCTTGATGTTCTCTGATGAGGTCTGGACACCGAATAAAGGTCCTTCCAATACTGTCAGAGCTGGTGTGTGAAGCTCACACTGCTCTGGCCCTGCTCCACCAGTTTTGTGAGTGAAGACAATATATCATTTCCCAGTCCTATCACTTTTTATCATGGCTGGAATTGAGTTTTACTTTATAGGCTATATGCTCACATGAGGTGAGTCAACTCTCATTCTCCTGACTTGAGAGCAGGGCTTTCTGTGCTGCAGCTGGAGAGTCAGCTTATCTCCCAACAGCACCTAGAGCACCAATAACTCATCAGACAGTACTGACTATACAATCATAATTTCAAAACTCTAGTGGTAGGATATCCCATATACAGCAACCTTTAGGTTATTTACAAGCTATGTAAGAGACAATAGCTATGGGAAAAAAAAGGCTGCTGGCTGCTTGGAACAGTTCAAATTTTAAGAGTTTGGTTTGGGGGCCTATGTATCAGACTGTTACATACTTGTTCTTTATATTCTTAGTCACTGTATTTATGTGAATGCAAAAAGTACAACATGGCTCAGCTTTTCCTTTTCACCCTCTTATCACAGCAGCCACCAAAGTTTCCAGAGCAGAGTTGGTTGCTGCTATTTTGGAAATGACACAAAGACCCAGCTATAAAATTTTCATGCCCAATTACTATTTTGGCAGGCTAACAGCATTTGCCTGCAGATTGCATGGCAATTTTCTATTGTTTGCTACTCAATAAATTCTGAGTGGAATCAGTGGGCCTCTAACCCAAAGGCCTCAAATTTGGTCTTTGCCAAATTTTCAAATGATATTGTAAACAGCAGGGGTGTTAGACTATCTCAAAAAGGTCACTGAAACCTTTTACAACATGGAGTCTGACTAAAATATTACCAGCTGCCTTAAAAAAAGAAAAGGTTCCTCTGCATTTGTGCCTTATGCTGTCTCTTATACTGCAGTGCTATAAGAAAGCTGATTAAAAATGAAATTGAGAGTCTGATTTCAACCCACAAGAGCAGAGGAGTTCAGTGTTTATGATAGAACCATTACCATTCAGAGCTAAAACTCTGCTCAACCTGATTATCCACTCTGGCATTCGAGCTTTAAAATTATCCTACAAATAAAAATGAGAAACTCATTTTGTTCGGTACTATGGTCTAAATAGAGTATTAGTCAGTGTGAAGGCTTGCTCATGCATAGCTTTGAGGGCAGTTTGGGGTGTCTGAAGAATGGAAGACTGGATTCTCACCTCTGAATCAGTGTGCACAGGGAAAAAAAAAAGCAACAAAACCAAAACAACATTGTTTTCTCAGTTTTCTGTTTCATGAAAGTGCATCATAGCCTGCAGCTCTCGTAATATATAGTAGCATGCACCTTATACTTATGCCACCACAGGGCAAAGCAAGGGCAGAATAGCAGCTACAGTGGTCAGCCAAACTGTGAGGATTTCCAGCACACTGTAAAACTTGGAAGATGTTTGTTTGATAGCCAATACAGTGACGATGCTGGTACTGTGGGCAGCAGCTGGCACCGTGTACTAACTGCTTCTGATGAACCTGAATCTTGACATTTGGCATAATTGCTTTTTATGGGTTGCTCTCAGCTAAAGGTTTGGAGCTGCTGAGTTACAGCAAATGAATTGTCTGCAATCTGAAAACATAACCTGTACAGAATACTTGTATTTCTACCTGGCTAGTATATAAGGTGTTACCTCTTTTTTTATCTCTAAGCTGTTTAAAAACTCCTCCTAAAAAAATTAAGTCAACAGGTGATATCTTCTGAATAAAATCATAACAGAGAAAGTAACTAGACAGTCATAAACCCTTTAACTTTGAGTAAAACAATTTGGAAAAATCTGTGTCTATGCTTATGTACTACAGATCTCAGCAGTATCATCTGATTTTGTCACATAAACGCATCTTTCCAGCTGCTAGTTTATTTTCCAAAATGCCATCTTTCAATAAAAGAGAAAAAAAATCCCCAGTCTTCAGCTCACAATAACCCTTATAAATAAGTAAACCTAGTGTAATTGTCATAGGTGTATCTGACCTCACCTCACCATTTGCTCTCACAGAAAGAGCAAAAAAAGAGGGACAGACATCATACTTGCACTTTTGGATGGTCCTTCAGCTTTGTAGGAAAGGGCAGAGGGGAAGAGATCTCAGCCTCCTACCACTTACCAGTTCCCGAACTACAGCAAAGTATGTCTTCCACTATGCCACACTGAAGCAGGGGGATGAATGTCTGTGTGGAAAGACGGTTTCTCTAGGCTTGAGCATAGCAATCCCTCACACTAGGCAGTACTGAACAGTAGTAGATCAAGTCTGAAGTTCTGCTCCTCCCCATCCTTGAGAGCAACCATGGAAATATCCAAGTTTTTCCTACTGATTTTTCTTCAGACACAGAGACTACTACAGAGAGAGAATATACTGTCTCCTATATCTGTAACAGACAGAAGCAAATTAATGGATCTTGCTTAAAGCAGGGGACTTTTGGGAAGTATTCTGACAGCTAAGCCCAGGAATTACCTGGATCCCCCAGGATGGAGGGCTGGACTAGATGAACTCCCTTCCAGCCCTATTTTCTATGGTTCTCAGAAATCCTCTCTTCAGTGCTCTGTCACAGACTCATTAGTCCCTGCCATGCACCATACGATGTGCAGTGGAACAGCATATACTCTCTGATGACTTTGGCCACAGTTGCAGAAAGGGAAATAGAATTCTGTCCAATTATCTTGATGTTAGTGTTGTGAAAGTTTCCATAACATGTAATAAAGACTGCTTGGTTAGGGGCCAGATGCTCCTTTGTCCTTGCTGAAGAGGAGGGGAGCAGAACCCAGCTCGAGATGAGCACGGGAGAAAGAAGAGAGGAACAATGCCTCTGCAGTGTGGTTTTGCAAAACTGCCACAGAATTGCTGCTTCTCGACTCCTTGGGGACAGTACTTGAGCAATGAATGCTGTATATTCATCACAGGCAGAGTATAAAAAGCTAGATAAACAGCAAACACAAGACCTCTGGGAGAGGCAAACCAGTGATTGGTTGTAGCAGCTGTAGTACTGTGGGGTTCTGGTCCCACTTCTGTTTACTGATGCCAGAAGGAGAGTACCAAGGGAATTAGAGCAGCACGAAAACTATGTCCACTGCCAGAAAAAGTATTTGCTGAATTCTGTGTAATGAAGTTTCATCTTTTCTGCTGTCCTTGGATATAAGAGTTATTTATGTGCAATTTAAATGTGACTCTCATTTATTCAGTATATTTGCTTGTACTACTTCTATTTCTTTCTTAATTTCTTAGTTTCAATTCCATCAGATTTGGGTCTTCTCAAATCATGTGATGTCTTCTGAGTGTAGTGGAGGTCCTACTTCAGGATTTTCCGTAAGAGAAATGAATTCAGAATGGTCACATTATAGATATTGCTTAATTCATGTGGAGATCTGCTGAGGCTTCTATTGCTGTGCTAACAGTAACAAATCAGAATGCATTTTTAAATTATCAGAAAATAAACTTTAGGTGTTATTTACCTGCAAAGAGGTTCTACAAGGTCCTTGTCAAGAAAATCATGATCTTTCTTCACAGCAGCAATGTCAATGGGAAACTGGGAGTCTATAAAAGGAGACACAATAGTAAGGTGACTGCTGATGTTCAAACGAAAACATACTGTCTTCATCTTAATTGCTTGCAAGTACTTCCTCACTGAAATCTAGTATGACAGAATTGACTCAGCTGTATCTGTGACACTTTCAGTCAGTTTTGGGTTTTTTTCTGCTAAAGGTACAGTTGAACATCCTGTACACCAGTAAGAGAGCAAGACTACTTCATTTTGGCTTTAATAAGATATTCAATTGTTAGCTGTGCTTTCTTGTGCCTAGCACAAATGAATGAGATCAGGGAATTACCAACACACTTTCTCCATCCACATGAGTGGCAAGGCTCTCCGTTCACATCACAGGGACTTAATATTTGCTAGACACTTTTCCCATGAAACAGAAATGTGCCATGCTTTTTGCTTTTAATACAGGTCCCAATAACAATGACTTTGGACAAAGGATTACTCAAGTAACAGAGACAAATAAAATGAGCTGAATTATAACCCCCAATATCAGTTGAAAAGCTAGACTAGTGTGTTGGAGCTGACATTTGTAATGAAAAGTGACATGGCTGCCCCACATTTTTGGCTTCTGTGATGGTGGGATGGGTTCCAGCGCTGTGGCTGCTCTCCAGACTGCTCTGCCATGCTTAGGTACCGCAGCAGGATTCTGGGATACAGGAATTGCAGCCAGCCTTTTCAGACACTAGTGCTTAACACTGACATGATAGATGCCTGTAAAAAGGACCTTGTTTTCAGAGACACAGACTGTCTAGAGAGAATATTGACTGGATGAGAACTGGGGGAGCCCCGCACAGGTTCTTTTTGGAGGGAACATCCCTTTCAGTTGGGCAGGCAGTGGGCTCTCCTTTCTCTGGGGCAGTCAGTATACCCTGACTGCAAGGCAGACACAAAGGTAGTACTGAGCACCCAGGGACTGTGGTAAAACAGACATCTTTGTCTGTTGTGGTCTGGTGGGCCTATTAGTCTTAGTTCCTTGCTGGGTTTAACTGAACCTGTCTGGCTCTTGCAGATCCACCTGACCATCTCTGTATGGTGCTGCTAGTTCCCAGGCACACGAGTAGCCCATCAGGAGCCAGCACCTGAGCCTTGAAGGACCTCAGCTGGCCATCAGAAGCCACAGAGGTGTCCTTGGCATCATGCTCCCCACCGCCCTCAGCCCCACGTGAGGGGATGGATGGTGTCTGAGCTGGCTCTCTGAAGAGTTGGCTCTGACCCACAAGCTTTCATGGCCATTGCTCTGTGTGTGGAACCCTACTGCCTCCAGACCCAAGCTGACCCTGGAAGGTGTCCAGCAGCATTTGGCGGAGCTGTGCTTCGGCTAATAAACCCGAGTGGGCCTGAGCTGGCTCTGTGTCTCTGGCAGAGACAATATGCAGTTTGGGAAAAATGAGGATCTGCTGCAGTTTCCCTCTCAGCACTGAGCTAGGGAGAGCAGGAAAGCCCCAGCCTCAGTCCCCAAACTGCTCCTGAATGCAGCAACAGTGCAACCACTCATTCTGCCCTCAAGGATGTTGCTTCCCTGGGCACCAACTTTACAGCTAGGAAGTTGACACAGCTATTTGCTTTGAGTCAGCACCAAAATACAGGTTTGGTTTTTTTTCTCTTTTTTGCTTTGCAAATGTAAAGCATGGCTCAAATTACTCACTTTTGGTAACTTCGCAGAGTTTTCAGCCTTATTTTCATTAACTTCCAGTGCTTTCAATCTTACTTTAGACACAGTTCAGGAAGTTTAAAAGAAAGAAACCTATGTATTTGGATTTTCTGTACTTGTTTTTGTTAACCTTTGAGATTTACACAAACTGTCTCCCTCTTTTTTTTATTTCTTCCCATGGCCATGAGGGCAAGACTTTTACTTTTCTTTAGGCACTGGTATGACTCCAGCAGCTGAGGCTTTGTGAAGCAGCCAGCCATGGCCATAACTCAGTCAAATGGAGAATTGGCCGACTGCAAGCTCTCCTGGCAAGGGGCCCAGTGCACTTTCAGTACCGCAAAAAGAGGATAAAAACCTACTTACCCTCATAGAACTGAGCATATTGGGGAAACCCAGCTGCACGTAACCAGTCACACGCTTCCTTTGCTTCAATTTCTGAAGAGAAAGAGAAAAGTTCACCCTTTGTTATTTTGCATTAAAAGTTCTTTTAATTATAAGAAAACCACAAAGAGACTTAGTAGTAGCTGTTAGTTGCTTAGAAGTACTGTCATCACTCTGAAGTACTTTTTTTTAATTGCATCAGAAAACAAAATAGAGTTCCTCAGAGAAATCCACTTACATCCACAGGACCCTGGGGTGAGTTGTTGGGGAAAGGTGAAGATGAAGCAGGGTGGAAATGGGGTGACAAGGAGCATTCATTGTCTTTTCTCCTGCTCTGACACTTCTTGCAGAGAAAAACCCAATACAAAAGCCACTGGAAGCTCTGCCAGGAAAAGCCCAGTGCAGGTCTCATGTTACTGAAGGGACAATTGCACAGGTAGGATGTGCAAAGGCATCCTGCTTTTAGTCGTCTGAACTCCACTGTATCGACTCCTTCCATAGTCAATAGAGAGACAGTTACTTCCAAAGGGTAACTCATTTCACCTTAAAGTAGTGTCTAAAATAGATAGAATAAATCAACTACCGACAATGCTTTTCTCTTGTGGATGCTAACAGAGGGAGAATAAACAGCTACAGGTATGTCTGTGTAGCTAAATGGAATAGAGACAGGCAGTAGCTTCAAGCACTGGACCCCAGACTGCTCACTTTTTAATTCTAATTCTCTGACAGGCCTGTTTTGGACTGTTTCAGTTATCTATTAAGACAAATCTTTTCTTGGGAAGGCTAGTACTAAGCACTGAGGAGAGGAATCAGTTTGTGTCATCTTGTCCCCAGCTCTCCACTATTTAGAAGTATGAACACAGCTGATGCTGGATTAAGGTTCCCCCTTTCAAACAGCTTTCACTGTGTGAGATGTGTCCTACCCGTGTGGAAGAGGTGGGGGGAGGGGGTCATGAGCTCGATAAGAGAATAGTCCCTCCTTATTTTTGGGGGAACAGTAGGTATAGGTGAGCATGACGGGACGGTAGAAAATCATGTTCAAGAGGGGAACTACATAAAATCTAAAGCTTTTTGCAAATTGCATGCAATTACTAAAACAGCAGTAAATACATGTCACCTATGCAAAACCAGAGAATAACTTTTTGAGGTGTCGCCAGTGAAACAGACCTTGTGCACTCCAGCAGTCACACACATGGTTATGCACTCACCCTCTGCTCCATGTTGACATTAGGGTACCTCATTTTTTTACTGAACTCCATGGGCTCATTTTATGGAAAGCAAGTGTGCCAGGTCCAGCTCTGCCCTGCACCCACACTGCCTGCAGGAGCAGCTGCTCCAAGGGCAACTGGAGGAATAACTGAAAATAGAGGCTCACCTAGATAAATGTGGGTTGCTGGGGAAACCTGGGCAACACCTCCTTGCTGCCCAGATCTAGATCAGGATCTACTATTTGAACAGTTTTGGTTTACAAGATCAAAATCAAAACACATATCTACATCTCATATATTTGCAAAACACTAAGGAATAGAGTGTGCAGGTGTTGAAGAAAGTAGACATTTTATGTTGCTTATTATTCAACTTGAATGAACCAGTCAAGAGTTTTGGCACAGTTGTGGCTGGAAAATGTAGGCAGCCATAATACAACCCCCTAAATATAAAACAACCAATGGAACTGGAAAAAGAAAATCAGGCTCAGTTGCTCTTCTGCATGTTCTGCCTTGCGTGCAAAAAAGAAAATATCCATTTGTAAATCTATTTTCTACTGAAATTAATTTTTACAGGTAGGAGATGCTGGTGTAAATTTTTCCCCATGTAATTCTGTTCACTCATTTTACCTTAATGACTCTACTCACTGAAGCTCACCACAAAACTGCTTTGAATATACTCTGCAGTATGTCACCCCCACACCTTTCTGCTCCTCTAAATACTGAGTCACGCCAACAAATATTGTTGCAGAAATCAAAATTCGGAATATAAGATGTACATATCAAAAGCCCAATTTCCCAAAGACAAGCAGCCAGCAACAGCTCTACAATGGCCACAGTCATTAGCACCGCTGGAAAGGATTTACCACCAGGTCCTCATTTGCTTTGACATTAGTTCATGTCAAGGCCAAAAAAAGGAGCATGAAAGTACATTCAGTTCTTAATACTGCACAAAAGAATGAGCAGCTTACATAAAATGTGGCTCTCACTACTGCACATCTGTGTGCTGAAAGCACATCTCTATTATGTTCCAGTGAGACTGAATATTTTTATTAAATGCTTGGAAAAAGGACAAGTCTTTATACTTTTTTTTCTTTTACTTACTTCAATCTCATGAAACACAGATGAATCAATCCCATTTCAAAATGTATTTTACAACTCGGAACAGATGTACATACATTCTAGCTTCATCTGGCCTGGAAGAACAACTAACAGAGGCTGTGGGTGATGGAGAATGCTACCATTTAATGCTTTTATACACTTATCATATTTCAATGTTTTTTGCAGTTGGCTGCTCAGAGGAGCTTGCTGAGAAATCTTCCTGCAGCTCAAGTAGGATCTATAAAATCTCAGGTTGCAATGGGTGAAAAAATGCAGGAAATAACCACGGAAGGAAATCTCACCCTTTTGTAGGGTTTTGGTTTGGTTTGGTTTTTGTATGAGGCTGTCTGTAACACACCGCAACCAGTCAAAAATAATTGATTGATTGATTAGCTTCTGACTTCAAAACTTTTGACTATCTCCTCCATGAAGGCATCCATGGGGAGTATTCTCACTTTCTGAATGATCGCCTCAAACAAACAGCTTCAGCCTTGAATAAGATTTGCTAAGTCAGCTTCCAGGACACTGGTTCTCAGACGTGTATGAGTGCCCAGTTCCCTTCTCTTATCTCTCTTTCATTTTTTGGTTTTACACAGAGGGCAGCAGAAGAGGAGAAGTGCAATTAGCTGCTGGCCCAGCCAGAAATATGACTTTGCTCACAGCAGTGTATTTCCAGCGGCTAAAGGCACCTGTTCCAGCCATTCCCCTCTTGGCTGCTTCTCCGGCAGACACCAAAGATGATTTCTATCATCTCGTTCTGGGCATGTAATCCAAGCCATAGTTCAGAATGCAATACAGATTTTTTTCATTCATTACTGGATATTGTAATGCTTAAAACATAACTTGAAATGCTCAGTTAAACCTTCTCTTTCTGTGCACATACTCTAATGAATATTCACTTTTTGTTACTTGCTAGCTAAAGACCACTGAAGACATTGTTGAGAAGGGATGAATACAGCACCAAAAAGACTGTCAATGAAGGGTTGCAGAAATACATTTCCCATGTCCAGGCTAATGCAGCACTCTAAACCAGCCTGCAGCAGCTGTAGTGTCTTGATGGAACCCTGAAGGATGCAGGAAACTACATATGTTTACAGATGGCTCCAAGGCAGCTTGTCAGCAGCACAGAGAAGCACTGTCATACTGAGAGGAGTGATTTTAGAGAGAACATGGCTTATAGTATTGTGCTCAAGGCTGGAAGGAGCCACAGCTCCTCCCAGAAGCATGTGAGCCATCACAGACCCACAAGCAGCACCTCTGTTGGCATGTCCAAAAGGCTGCTCACCCCAGTACACTTGATAGTGTGTTCTTATGCACAACTGAAAAAGTCAGGGATAATTTACCTACTGCTTTCCACTTGCTTGGGCAGCAGCTAATGACAATGATTAGTTATTAAGGCTAGGTAATAATTCAGTCACAAATATTGACAAGCACCAGTTTGTCTCACAGTACTTGGGTTCTCAGGGGTGGGGTTTTTTCAGTTTTCAGTTGATGCTTGACAGGCAAGAAATTTCTCTTTTCCATTTCACCTTTCTGCCAGTAGCAAGTTATAATTGAGATTCACACATGCAAAAGCCCTCCAGTGACATTTCTGGGGAGACCAGTGTGATGATCTCCTCATGGCCCCAAAATTCCCCTTATGTATCAGGTCCTCCTATAAGGTATGTTCAAAGTCCCCTGTACACAGATATTGCTGCTGACCTTCCTCGCATGTTGCCCCAGAGGCCCCTCAGAAGTTGTCCCTGCTTCACTATGACCTTTCAGTACCCAGATGCAAGCAGTGACTTAAAACCTTGTCACACACCTCTTTGATCAGCCAAGCCATCTTTCCCCACCTTTCCGTGGGATTATGTCTTAATCTTTCCTCCTAGAGTTGTCCCACTGTGTATTAAATTAAATTTTTATCAGAGACACTGATACAGTAGCCCAAAGAATATACTGTGCAGCAGAGATTGAAGTGCAAGTCTCTGATGCATTTTTTTATTCATTTAGGATGTAAGCAGAGTGAATAAAGAAAGTGAGGTTCACCCAGGAAACATGACAGATATTCAGAGCACAGCTGAAACTTGGGTTTGAGTCTATCTCTAGTGTCAAGCAGGTTTGATCTTGTCTCCCACAGCCTATATGGGTGCTCTGGCTATTCTGGGTCTGAAATGGAGACAGTTCCTTGCAGTCTTTCTCTCTCTTCCAACACTTTCTCTGGTTCTTCACAAACTGCTTTGATGGTGCCCAACACCAGATGAAGATTTTACCATCCAGCTGCCGCCAAAGGGGACATCCTGCCCTGCCTACCCCATAATAGCTGGCCTCTTCTCCTGTTTCCCTTTGTTCCCTTTCTACCACACCAGCTCCTGGCTAACCCTTCAGAGACCTAGCTCAACCCTATAAGCTGGCAGAAAACTAACCTCCCCAAAACTGGGCACGGTTCTGCTGTTGGATTAGCAAACTGACCCAGACCTTCTAAGAGTCCTGTTTAGCCCACATGAGCTGCATTTTAGCAATTCAAAGAAACCCAAACCACTAGGACAGTCCCTCCTCACATGGAAGAATGCAGGAGAGCTTCCTACAATGGTGCTGTGAGAGAATTGCCCTGTCAACAAAGCCACATAAGTAAATTAATGTTCTAGCTTGGGACCTTATCACTGTCCAGATATAATGGTGCTAAGACCTAGATACCACCCTCCTTTCCCTTTTCCTGTTTACACATCAGCATTTCGTCTTGTTTCTGCCTTTCTGCCACTCTCCCTCTGTCTCCTCTATGTTCTATTTTACCATTTCTCCCTTTTTAAAAAACTATATTTTTTAATTTAAGATTGTGATATCCCTTTGCACAATGCAGTGAGAGAAACAGCAACTAGAATAAATAAAGTACATAATTACCCCATCTATTGTGTTCATGTCAACTTTATGTGGTAATCTTTATTATTCATCTGTCTGTAACAAATCACTGTTTATGTATACTTTTTTATTCCCCCTATATCGCGTACCATTTAAATCTAATTTACTAGACTTAAGATAAAGTATCTGGGAGCATTAGAGAAAATGATTCAAGTCATTGGAAATGAGTGCATTTTACTGTGCAGCTGCATCATTGAGATCAAGTTGCCATCCCAAGCCAGTCTGTTAGGTAGAAGAGGTCTTACTTTTCCAAGCATCGCTTAGGAATAGAGTAACAGCTTGGTTATAGGTCACAGGGTTTTGGGTGGTTATTCTGGTGCTATGGATTTACATTAACTTCTGGACCTTGTCTTATTGTCTCCTTCAAGAGGAGTAAAAGTATTGGCATGACAGAGTTTGTACTGTGTCTTCCAGAATAATATCTACCTGGTATTTTAGGATCAGTTTGGAGGCACAACTTAACCCCAGGTTTAGTAGCACCTTTTATTCTTAGGAGCTGCTGTGGACTGGTGTGGAAGGCAAATCAGAAAATACTCTCGAGGAGAAAACACCAACTGTGTCTTGTATCTGAGGCATGCTCAAGGCAGCTGTGGACACTGTGTGGGAGAGCTTCAGCCTTGATTCACAGGTCTTGATGCACCCCTTGTGCCTCATACACCTGTCATGTTACCAACAAGCCATGTCACCACCGTGATGTTTTTCCAGTAGAGCACTCATGAGGGCAGATGGAAGCTGCAGGAAAGTTCAGCTCAGGTTGAAGCTGTATGAGAACAGGTTTAGTGTGTTTCAGCTTCTTCTTGCATCCCAGTCTGACATACTTCAATGGCTGCCATTACTGTCCTCCTGCTCTTACATCTCATAGTCTTTAGGATGCTTATTTGTGTAACTCCTATTTTTATTTTACAGATGATCTAAATCACTTCAGAAGTACATAAACAGCTTAGAGATAAGGCTGGTGGGAATTAGGTGTCTGACTCCTTCAATTGTCAAAAAAATTTGGCTATGCCACTCCTCAGTTACTAATACCCTTAGAAATCTGGTCTGAACAGACCAAATCCCAGATTTCTGATACCTAAAACCCATCACTTCATCATCACTCACCTACTCTGTCACACTAAAGGCCAACAGGTTTCCACTGAATGGCATTTGCAAAGGTACTTCAGAGCTAAGAAATCAGACTACAGGAGGGTAAAGGTGCTAAATTGTAAAGAACAGGGAAATATTTGTCAACATGAGAAAAGGTGACTTTCCAAGGCCACGCAAGAAATTCACATCAAGTCAGAGGCTCACATCTATAGCTTGCATGGGACAGGTTAATACCTTAGCTACTAGCTTATCATCTTGTTTCACTACTGCAAGGAGGCTGGTGTAGATCATGGAAAAATAAAAAACTGCTCCTATTCCCTAAGGAAAAAGTCCAATGCAATGTAATGAAGACAGATACAATTTTCTGTAACCTTTCACATTGCATTGTACCCATCAGAATTCTTCAAAAGGGAAAATGCTGAAGTTTTATTTATAGAATGGCATACATTTTTGTGCAAAGGATATTGGTGTCTCTGAAATAGTTTAGGCTTTTAGCATAATCTTCTGAGAACTCAATTTGAGGGAGTGCTTCTAGGTAAAGGTCTAATGGTTTACCCCATTCCCTTCCACTCTGTTGGACTTTTCCAGAAGAATTCCAGTAATAATGCAAAGGTAACTGTACTGTGCACCCATAAAACTACCCTTTATAGCACAAATATATCATAAATAAAATAAAACATAAGCATACAATGAATTTATATGATTTTACTACTCTATGGTGCATGCTTTTCAATAAATCCTGATAATAAGGTTTTCAAGAGGAATTTCATTGGAATTATTTTATATCATGGAATATAATTACTATTAGAGGCAAGGCTGTGTTTTGCAAGCAAGGACCAACTAAAGCTGTCAAAATGTTATTTTAATAAACCTTAAGCTTTTCCAGAATATTGTGGTACTCGTAATAATAAAATAAAATATGGACGTTTTAAACTACTGTGGCTGAATATAATTCAAATGTCAATAGAAAAATATCCTGTCAAGCTCATGAGTAATTTCTTTATATGTAATTCTTTACACTCGATGAATAATAGTCAGATGATGTCCATTCAAGCTCTGACTTCTTAGAAAGGTTGAAAGTGAGAAACATGATTATTTATGGACATGAAAAAAAATTTAATACGCTGAGAGATTAAAAGATTTGGACTGTTTACCTTAGAGAGCAGAAGAATAAGGAAGGGTTATGATAAAAGGGTACAAAATTTGGAGTACAAAAATAGGAAATTGGGAACATATATTCACTCTGTCTTGCAGCACAAGGACAGGGAGATTAATAAAAAGGGAGGAATGAAAAAGAAGGAAGGCAATCTGAACTGAAAAAGCATTATTTTTAATACAATCTGTAAGAGTCATTGCCAAGGGACAGTGGGATCAGGAGATGAGTGAGCTCAAAACTGAGCTGGAGTCTTATCTCACTATTCACTACTAGTACCACAGAGCTGGAAAAGTGTTCTCCAGAATGGAATAAATGAAACCAAACTAAAGACAGTGTTACATGATTATTTTTTTCCTGGATAGATGACCCCTTATATCACTTTTTCTCCTAGGCTCCTGACATCTCTATTGCTCAGATATAGTCTGGAACTATAAAAAAATGGTTTTTTCACCCACTCTTGACAATTGTTTTGTTCCCCACTGCAAGCAAATTCTGCGCAGTCCAGCTGGGAGACTTCTCAACAGACTTTTATCTTGAGCAAGGCCTCATTTCCCAAGAAGAAAGGTGTGTTATTCCAGCAAGGAGTTAGGAACCTAAGTCCCCTTTGAATGAAAGGATTATGCTGAACTCCTTTCCTAAATAATGGAATACTGGTAAAACTGGTAGACCTGAAATTTACAGCAGGTTCATCGTGTATGAAACTTTACATGTCTGAGAACAGTGTCTGTATTAATATTTTTTTACATCTGGATCTCATCAGAACTAGGTGTACAATACAATGGTTTTTCTCATGCTAATAACATCAAGGCAGCTACGTAAATAGCGTCACAATGACAGGGAAAACACTAACAATTTGCACTATAGGAGAGACCTTTGTAAAATG
This sequence comes from Megaceryle torquata, assembly GCA_024611175.1. NCBI lineage: Eukaryota > Metazoa > Chordata > Aves > Coraciiformes > Cerylidae > Megaceryle > Megaceryle torquata. The sequence continues at coordinate 85,060 of JANIJG010022404.1, forward strand.
TGCTACACTGCACAAGCTCTTTAAATCGAGAGCTGACCTGCAGGGGCCACTGAAGCGGCCAGCACAAGCAGCCAGCAGGGACACAGGGACACATAAAGACCTCAGGAGCAAGGAATAACCTGAGGGACTCCCAATTCTAACCTTCCAGGCAGCCATCACTTTCCCTAAGAGTCTTAAGCATGAAATCAGGTGCCCAGGGAATTCTCCCATTATATAGACATCTAAGCAACTCACTCTGCTGAGTTACAGGGTGTTCAGCACAATCAGGAACCTAAACATGAGAATGCAGTGAGATTTGGACACCAAGTTGTCTTAACATTTGAAAGTTACAGACATAACATTAATAACACAACAAAGACTTTTAATAGTGCCAACTGATGGTGAAAAGTCATATCCATGTTACATGGCTCAGATACGTGAACAAAACAAGAGATACAGGTCCTAACCTTTGAGTGTAGTCTTAAGGTCTTTGATTGCTGTTTATCTTCATGATCATCTCTATTCGCTCCTGGTTTCCCTTTCTCCTTTTCCTTCCATGTCTTGCACCCTGAAGTCACTTAAAAATAACTCTCTGCCATTCATTTCTCTGACAAGTTTCCTATTTGCTGTCCCACATGCCCACTCAATTTATACAACCTTACTTCATGCTAGTTTGTTTCCTTTTTTTCTGGTCATCTTTCTTTTAAATTCCTGAAACTGGATTTTAAATCCCTCCTAACCCTCAAAATCTTTCCTGATATTCAAGTATCACTTCAAGACCACTTTTCTCCTTAGCTTACAATTGATTTGTACAATGCAGCACTTTGTGATGACACTAATAAAACAATAGCTTCCATCCCACATCTCAACTTGAGGCACTTTAAATGGTTATAAAATCTGATGCGAAAGTTATATATAGGGTTCACTTCATCCTTGGGTGAAATGCAGCTGCATTAGGATGAAATGTGGCAGCTGCATAAAAGAATGCTGCAGCAGTTTATGACAAGAAACAAGGAGAATACTTTATCCAGCTGAAACTACTAACTGGATTTATGAGATAGATAAAATTCAAATAATATATATATATTGGGAGCTGACAAGGACACCCAGCTCTCCTCCCTTCAGTCTTAGGAAAAATACTCTAGTGTTGCTAATGGGAAGAAGTGATTAAGATCTTGATTCCCTTCACATCCTCCCCCTTCCCCATTAGGATTTATATTCCTTTTCTTGCCTTCTGGCAGCCCCCATGAGTCTTGGCTCAGCACAAATTCGGAGAACAGAGTACCACCCAACCATTCTTCCAGTACCATGCTGCCCTTCCCATGTATTTGGCCTGCTATTCAAAAACTGAGCACTGCTAACTTGAGAATTAACAGGGCTTTGATCCATGAACACTGTACATCCACTGAAAAATCTGTTTGGATATAGGTCTGGAAAATGTGAGTCTTTATGTATACAGACTCTAATACAGTATAATATAAAAATATATTGCATTTTTAATGTGGAAGGAGCATTATCAAGTAGGTAGAGAAGGGGCAACAATTCCAACTCTTGGGATCTAGTTTAAAACATCTGGTGACTCATAGAGTCACTGTGGGCCAAATTTTGAAAACACTCATTATATGAGTTTCTGCCTTTGGGTTCCCAAGTTAAGAGATCTAGGTGGCATCTAAACATCTATATATTGAGGACCAAAGAGTGGTCTGAACACCAAAATAGTTGCTAAGCTATTACTGAAAAGGGAAATGTTGAGTCCAGCTGGTATTTAGAAAACCTTCAAGTGTATGCTCACTTGCCACCCCGATGTGCTATAAAGGGATTTTTACAATATACCATAACCAACAGATATTATTAATAAGCAGCCATTGAAAGACCGATGCTATATGTACCTATTCATGTTACATATTCAAGTAACATATTCGTGTTATAGATCTTCTATTCAATCACTATTTTTCAAGAGTGGAAGAGCAAGTGAAAAGCAAATTTGCAGAAAAGGACCCAGGGGTCTGGTGGACACCAACTTGAACATTAGGTAGTAATGTACCCTTCTGGCAAGGAAAGCAGACAGCAGGCTGGGCTGCATTAGAAGTAGCGTTGCCAGCAGGTCAAGGGAGGTGATCCTTCCCTTCAGCACTGGTGAGGCCACATCTGGTGTGCTGGGTCCAGTTCTGGGCTCCTCAGTAAAAGGAAGATACAGATTTACTGGAGTGAATCCAGCACAGGACTACAAGGATGAATAAAGCACTAAAGCATCTGACATATGAGCAGAGGTTGAAAGGGCTGACACTGTTCAGCATGGGGAAGAGAAATCTCAGGGGAATCTCATCTATGTGTATAAATATCTGAAAGGAGGGGGCAAAGAGGGCAGAGCCAGGATCTTCTCAGTGGTGCCCAGTGACAGGCAAGGGGCACACACTGAAACACAGGAGGCTCCATCTGAACATTAGGAAAAGCTTTTCTACAGTGAAGGTGACCGAGCACTGGTACATGCTGCTTAGGGAGGTGGTAGAGGCTTCATCCTTGGAGACATTCAAAAGTCATCTGGACATGGTCTTAGTCAACTGTAGGAGGCCTTGCTTGAGCAGGGGGTTTGGACAAGATGACCTTCCTACCTCAACCATTCTGTGATTCTGTGACTAGTTCAGGAAATGAGTAAAAATAGCCTGAAAACAATCCACCAGTGAGAAGGAAAACACCTTGATACCACACCTCTCCCATTGCAGAATTTCAGATGAAGACTTGCTGTAAGCTCCTCTACACCCCTTTTCTTCTTGAGGAAGACTAGCATCATTGATTCTAGGACCCAGAGAGTCATAGGGAGGGTAAGCATAACACCAGGGAGAGATGTACCTAATAGGAAGTACATATTATATCAATTCCAACTGTATCACTCCGAGAAACTTGCCTTAACTTTATACTTGGAATTTTTAGTGTTACTATCTTTGTACCTGGACTAACTCTTTGATTAGATTGCTAAAACTTTAATTCAAGGAGCAGTAAATTCTTCAGTCTGTACACAAGGTATGTTTCTTCAGCATACAGAAATTGCACAAGGTGTTTTTTCTGGTACTCTGCCCTTGAGATCTAGTTTGTTTCTGGATGCAGCAGATGGACCCCATCACATGCAGCGTGCAGCTACCCTCCGTCCTTGCAAGGTTTTGGAAAATGTCATCTCTTGCAAGGCTAGGGGAGATTTGCAGACAGCTTGAATTCAAGCTGCATACAAGATGCACAAGGTCTCTGGAGTAGCCTGACATTCAGAAGGCTCCCAAGAGGATGTATTGCTGGTCTGAGCATTAGTTTCATCTCTCATGGGTACTTTTAACTTCAATTAAAGACAGAGATTTAATGTCTCTGGAAGGCAGGGTTTTCAACCTCCATGTCCGAAACTGGAGGTCAAGTTTCAGACTTCAATGCCTCACTTAAGTTTCTCCACCATACCCAACATGGTTTGCATGTGTGCGGTACTGAGGTTAATTGGTCAGGCAGTAATTTGAGCTTGTCAGATGGAAGGCATTATGGAATGCAGAAGAATGCTTCATGTTATAATTTGAGTGTAAATGTAAACAATATCCAAAAAATAGACATTGTCATCGTAAACTTTCTCTCTGAACTATGCAGATAAGTAGAACAAAACATAATTCCTTATCACCATATTAATTACTCTTTGATTATACCCTTCATGTGCTGTAGATATTTGAATTACACGTGGGCAATCAGATATACATCAAAGAATCTCTACCCATCCGAGGTGGTCTTCATGCTGCGAATTTATATTAAACACTGAACATGAACATGAAACTAATACCCCTTGAAGATAATATTTTGATGTATTAGCGAAAAAAGACTTCACAGTTCTTGTTTGTCATAAATTAAGATTAAAGCACTTTCTTTTGGAGATCTGTGTGAGATGACTAATTTGTAGTGTGAGAAACATTAATAAGATACAGCCCATACAGAAGAGATCAAATGTTCAAGAAAGAGATCTGAATCCACGTCCTGTGCACAGTGAGTGCAATGCAAAGTGCTGAGCTCCCACCTGGTGTTATCACTGTTACCAGCTGATTAACATTACAAACAGATCTGCCTTTAAATCCTACGGTTTCATTACTAGCAATTTCCACAAAATGGCCTATTGAGAAAGATGTCCTAATTCTTCTGAAAAGACTAAACCCTGAACAGCAGAATGTCACTTGTTCACACAGTTTGGAAGGAGTTGTCATCTGCATACAAACCAGTAACAGGAGGGCTGGCATTATCCTGAACAAATCATAGAAATGTCTGGGTTGGAAGGGACCGCCAGACGTCATCCCCCCTGCTGAGAGCAGGGACATCCTCAACTAGAGCAGGTTGCTCAGAACCTCATCAAGCCCCATCTTGAATGCCTCCAGGGATGGGGCCTCAACCACCTCCCTGGGCAACCTGTTCCAGTGCTCCACCACTCTTGTGGTAA